>JAQZBX010072586.1:0-15049 GCA_029593785.1 Cabassous unicinctus | reverse complement strand
GGCAATGAGCTAGACTCCACGCCCACCGCAACAAACTAGACCACACCCCCGCTGCAACAAGCAGAGGTCACAAGCCAGCTGACGAAGCATCCTGCAAGGAGCGACTGTGGCTCAGTCTGTTGAGCACTCCCCTCTCATGTGGGAGGTCCCAGGTTCAGTTCCCAGTGCGCCCTGGAGAAAGTGAGCAAACAATGAGCAGAAAGATGAGAGAACCATCTTGGGAAAGAGGAGATTAAAAACAACAACAACAACAACAAAGAAAATAAATAAAATAAATCTTCAAAAAAAACAAATGAATAAAATAATGAAAAATAAATGAATAATAGTTAAAAATGAATAAAACACAAAAATAAAAAGTAAAAAATAAAGAAATAAAATACTTTTTCATCACCAAAAGATATGTCATCTGTTATATATAGTGACAATTTCTTCTGTATGTTCGTCAGTGTCCTTTTTTTTTTTTTGCTTTATTTTCAAAGAAACTTTAGGTTACAGAAAAGTCACATAGGAAATATAGGGGATTCCCCTATATCCCACCGCCTCCCCTTCTCACATTCTCCCCTATTGATAACATCTTGCATGAGTATGACACACCTGCCACAACTGATGAACAAATATTGAAGCATTGCTACTAACCGTGGTCAATGGTTTACATTATGGTTTACATTTTGTACTGTAGGTTTTGAGAAAATTTATAAATGCCTGTATCCATCATTGCAAGATCATGCAGGACCATTCCAATGCCCTAAAAATGCCCGATGTTCCATCTATTCTATTCATCCCTCCCCCACACTTCAGGTCCTATGGTAACCACTAAATTTCAATTTTTGAAGAATAAGATTCATAGTTACATACATTAATATTGAGGGCTTGACATATTGGTCTGTTTTCTTTTATTAGGCACTGCCTATATTCTCAAGAGATTCTTGCCCTTCTAACTGAGAACATAGCAGGACTCCCCAGGACAGAAGTTTAATATTTTCTTGTTTATTGTGTGGGTCTCCACCCATGGAAATAACACACTATGACAAGAAGAACATTTTCATATTCCATAGAAGCATGCCTCAGGTGCACCTTCCTTCACATATCCCCCCACCCCCGATGCCCTGCACCAGTAACCCTCCCCTGCCATATTTGCCAAAAGAACATTCCCACCATTGTAGTTTTAACCACAGACCTGCAAATCCCCAGAGTTCACCTGTTCCTTCCTCCAGCCCTCCACCCAGTTCCATGGATCGTCCAACCCAAAGCCCCCACACCCTACTCCCCCTCACATTCCAGCACTGTCGACCCCCCTCACATCCCTGCACCAACATCACCCCCTCCACTGCCCATTCACCCCCTTCCACCTTATCATAGGTCTTGCCCATATTGAGCATCGGCTTACCACACTTTACTCCCTTTCTGTCTCCTGGTAACCTGTCTTCCAGACTCTGGCTCTATGAGTCTGCTCAGTTTACTTAGGTCATATCAGTGAAATCATGCAATATTTGTCCTTTAGTGACTGGCTTACTTCACTCAACATAAGGTCTTTAAGATTCATCTGTGTTGTCCCATGTGTCAATACTCCATTCCTTCTTATAGTTGAGTAATATTCCATTGTATGTATATACCACATTTTGCTTGTCCATTCATCCATCGATGGACACTTGGGTTACATCCAACTTTTGGCAATAGTGAATAATGCCACTATGAACATTGGTGTGCATATATCTGTTCATGCCCCTGCTTTCAGGTCTTCTGGGAATATACACAGCAGTGGGATTGCTGGATCGTATGGCAGTTCTATAGTTAGCTTCCTGAGGAACTGTCAAACTGTCCTCCACAATGGCTGCACCATTCTATGTTCCCACCAGCAGTGGATGAGGGTTCCCATTCCTCCACATCCTCTCCAACACTTGTAGTTCTCTGTTTTTTTAATAGCCGCCAGTCCAATAGGTATAAAATGATATCTCATTGTAGTTTTGATTTGCATGTACCTAATAGCTAGTGATGGTGAGCATCTTTTCATGTGCTTTTTAGCCATTTGTATTTCTTCTTTGGAAAAGTGTCTTCAAATCACTTGCCCATTTTTTAAAAGGGTTTGTCTTTTTATTTTCAAAATGTAGGATTTTTTTATATATGCTAGATATTAGGCCTTTATCAGATAAATTCTTACCAAATATTTTCTCCCATTAAGTAGGCTGCCTTTTTACTTTCTTTTTTTTTTTTTTTTTTAAGATTTTTAAAATTTATTTATTTCTCCGCCCCCCCCTCCCCATTGTTTTGTGCTTACTGTCTTCTCTCTGTGCATTCTTCTGTGTCTGCTTGTCTTCTCTTTGAACCAGTCCTGGGACCTTCTGGAGTGGAGAGAGGCTGCTCAAACTCTTGCATCACCTCAGGTCCCTGGTCTGTTGTGTCTCTTATTGTCTCTCTTCTGTGTCTCTTTTTGTGTTGCATCATCTTGCTACACCAGCTCTCCATGTGGGCCAGCATTCCGTGCAGGCCTGCACTCCACATGGGCCAGGTCTCCACTTGGGCCAGCTCGCCATGCAGGCCAGCTTGCTTTTCACCAGGAAGCCCCGGGAATTGAACCCTGGGGAGAAATTCCTTTATGGTAGATGGGAGCCCAATTGCTTGAGCCACATCTACTTCCCCCTTTTTACTTTCTTGACAAACTCCTTTGAGGTGCAAAGGTTTTTAATTTTGAGGAGGTCCCACTTATCTATTTTTTTTGTTCATTGTTAACACTTTGAGTATAAATTTTGTGAAACCATTTCCTACTACAAAATCTTGTAGGTGTTTCCCTACATTATCTTCTAGGAGCTTTATGGTGTTGGGTCTTATATTTAGGTCTTTGGTCCATCTTGAGTTAATTTATGTAAAGGGCATGAGATGGTGTTCCTCTCTCATTTTTTTGGATATGGATATCTAGTTCTGCAAGCATCATTTGTTGAAGAGGCCATTCTGTCCCAGTTGAGTGGGCTTGGTGGCCCTGTCGGATATCAGTTGGCCATATATTTGAGGATCTATATCAGAACTCTTGATTGGGTTCCATTAGTCACTGTATCTATCCTTGTGCCAATACCATGCAGTTTTCCTGTTATGCTTTAAAGTCAGGTAGCATGATTTCTCCAATTTTGCTTTTCTTTTTCATTATGTTTTTGGCTATTTGGGGCCCCTTGTCCTTCCAAATAGATTTCATAATTAGCTTCTCAAATTCAGTAAAAAATGCTGTTGTAATTTTTATTGGGATTGCATTAAACCTGTAAATCAATTTGGGTAGGACAGACATATTAATGTTTATTCTTCTGATTCATGAACATAGAATATTCTTCCATTTATTTAAGTCCTCTTTGATTTCCTTTAACAATGTTGTATAATTTTCTGTGTACAAGTCCTTTACATCTTTAGTTAGTTTATTCCCAGATATTTGATTCTTTTAGTTGCTATTGTAAATGGAATTTTTTTCTTGATTTCTTCCTCAGATTGCTCATTATTAGTGTACAGAAATTCTACTGATTTTTGCATGTTGATCTTATTTCCTGCCATGTCACTGAACTCCTTTATAAGCTCTAGAAGCTTTGTTGTAGATTTTTCAGGGCTTTCTATGTATAGGATCATGTCATCTGCAAATTGTGGCATTTTTACTTCTTCCTGCCCAATTTGGATGCCTTTTATTTCTTTTTCTTGCCTAAGTGCTTGAGCAAGTACTTCTAACACAGTGTTAAATAAGAGCGGTGACAGTGGGCATCCTTTTCTTGTTCCAAATCTTAGAGGGAAAGCCTTTGGCATTTCATCATTGAATATGATGTTAGCTGTGGGTTTTTCATAGATCCCTTCATCATGTTGAGGAAATTTCCTTCTATTCCTCTTTTGAAGTGTTTTTTAATCAAGAAATGATGCTCTATTTTGTCAAATGCTTTTTCTGCATCAATAGAGATGATCATGTGATTTTTTTTGTTGATCTTTTAATGTGGTGTATTACATTGATTGATTTTCTTATGTTGAACCATCCTTGTGTACCAGGATGAAACCCACTTGATTATGGTGTATAATTCATTTGATGTGCTATTGGAAATGATTAGCAAGTATTTTGTTGAGAATTTTAGCATCTTTAGATTCATTAGAGAGTTTGGTCTGTAGTTTTCTTTTCTTGTGGCATCTTTATGTGGCTTTGGTATTAGGGTGACGTTGGCTTCATAGAATGAGTTAGACAATGTTCCCCCCACTTCTATTTTTTTGAAGAGTTTAAGCAGGATTGGTGTTAGTTCTTTACAGAAAGATTGGTAGAATTCACCTGTGAAGCCATCTGGCCTGGGTAACAATTCAATTTAGAAACAGATATGTAAACAGAGACATAATTCATTACCAGATATTTCTCCTTTGCTTTGGACATTAATCTTCATTTGGAGGTTGAAGAGGACGTTTACACAGATAACATGTAGTTGAGTCCTTTAGCTGAGTAAATTGCAGTTCCCAGAATTTACCATTTTGCCAAGAACAGGAGAAAGACAGTAAGGGACTTAGACAAGCATATTGAAGTGCGATGTTGTGGTTTTATTAAGAATATTCCATGTAATGAGTTTCCTATAAATCAAGTCACTGCTTAAAATCTATTCTCAGCTCCATTATATTATGAAAGTCCAAGTCAACTTTGCCTCTATTAAAGTGCTTTTTGCCCCAGTTCTAAAAATAAGATTTACACCATTTTTGTTTTTCCACTATGCTTTCCACTACATTCCCATTCCCATTCCTAAGTTCATTCTTTGTTTCTTCCACTGCCCAGACATTTTTATTATTTATAAGTCATAGAAATAATTTAAATGTGCAAAGATTATGACCAGATGTTCATGCACTAAAAACATTACCAATTAGAAAAAAAAATGCAATAGTTTTGTTTGCACAAAGCACTTCCCTACAGACAGAAGCTGGACATATGACATTCCATTTGCTCAAGTAAATGATGAACATTATTACCTAATGAAAATAAAAGGACCCTCAGAAAGCCACAGAGAGATCCAGAAAATCTTCAATATATGAAGCCACTTAACTTTGGATCCAATTTACTATTGTTGGGTTTATGGGACACTGGCTTGATGGGGTGTTGTTGGGATCCACACTTGTGGTGAGGCCACTGGCTCCCCATTTTGTCCTTATGATATGAAAAGCACTTACTGAGTGTTAAGTGCTGACAATTATGTCTATAGCATTTTGCTTCAGTTTACCCCATGCTTGCATATTTATCTGTTCTTTGATTTCCATCAAACAAGCAGATGTTTTATTATGGAATGGAAATTTTAATATATTCAGATTTCTGCTTTCCTGAGCTGTTTAATCTATTTCTTTAAATCCTTTTATTGTCCTCACTAAAAAAAGCAGTTCATCATTCAATTGACCTGCCACCAAAGTCTTCTCTCAGATATTAAACTTAAAATATCTTTTGGCTTCAGTTTCGGTCTATAATCCCATCATACCTCTAGAGGCCATGTCAGATGAATGGTCTCAAGTTGCCCTCCTTTTCTCTTCCCACCCTTACGTGTTATATTTGTGACAATGAGGATTGAGGGGAATAGAGCCAACAAGAAGTGTGGTCCTGCTTATCTGAGATCATAAATCTTGAAAGGTTCATGCAGGTTTTGTTTTTGGGAGAACGGGCAGTGCATCTTCCCTGGGGCGTTGCACAATAGGCTAAAGTGCGTTTTTCATTGCCTGTGGGTGGGTGAAGCTGCACCCCACACAGGAAGGCCCAGCCTGACAAAGGGCTTCAGCACACAGGGCTGTAACTCAGCCCTGGCCCCCTGGCCTCACCCCCACGTCACAGGCTCCGCTTTCCCACAACACACGGTCGCTGCAGAGAGGGCTCCATTATGTTCTAAATTGTGGAAATATTTGGTCCTGGGTTTGAAACAAATGTGCTCATGACTTTGAAAGGAAGAAAGACAGAAGAAAGAGGGAACTAGAAAGACAGAGAGGAAAAAAAAGAGGAATAGACAGAGAGAGAGAAGTAAAGAGGAAAGAAAGTGATTCGGATGAGTTTCCGTTTGTTCCTCTGATGGAATGCATTTAATCCTTTTTCCCGAGATATCTCCAAGATATGCAGGGTAACAGGATGTTTATACCAGAGATAAGACTGGACGGAAACCCTCATTCGCTCTGGGAGCTAATGAAAGTAAAGGTTTGGATTTAAGTATCACCTTCCCTAGAAGCACAGGAACAAGGAAACGGGGGTCAGAAGGGCAGCAGTGGCCTTGTAGGCATGCTGCGTCTGAAACGTTGGCGTCACTGGCCTGCACGTTGGACCAGAGTGCCCTCAGGGCTGGGGTGTCAGTGGTCCTGCCCCTCCTGAGCAGGCCGATGCTCCTGGGCCTCGAGGAGGGCTAATCAGGGGGCTGGACTTGAGAAAAGGACCTTATATAACTCAAGGGCAATAAAAGGTGGCCTATGGAGGAGGACCACATGGGACGCCACACCCCTGGAACAGAGGCCCCCCACCCCTCACATCCTGTATCACAGGCGAATGGAGCATATGTCACCCCAGCCCAGAAGATAACACTGTCACCTTTTTCAGAAACACTGAGGAACCGTGTCCTATTTAGACTTGGGTTTGCTTGAACATACCATGGAAACCTCTGATTTTTTCCTATCACAAACTAAATAAGGATGGATCAAAGAGTTGTGCTGTCTAAAATCAGAGATAATGCTGTATGGAAGTCTGTTTTTTTAAAATAATTAAAAGATGATGAAGAAAGCATAAGAACACTGGGCATTCTGTATGACTGAAGGCGTCTAGGAATATTTTATGGACAGAAAAATAAACAAATATGATCTCTGGTTTCAATATGATGTAGCTGGATCCCAGCTTGTCAGGGGAATTTGCTACCCCCAAATCCACCATGAAGCACTGTGATGAAACAATAACTCTTTGGGGGCAGAGACCTGCTTTTCCTTCCAAAATGAAGTTGACTGTGAAATTACTTTTTTTTCTAATTTATTTTAGGTTACCCTGATTACTCCCTCCAAAAAGCACTCTTGCTATTAAGTCAAGAAATGGCCCATTACAACAGTCCCAACCCCTCTAGACCTCTTTTTAGAATGTCCTTGACAAAGGAGGCCGTTAGTAGCTATTACCAACTAGGGAGAGGCAATTTAAAAGCTAACAACTGTATTTTCAGGGCGCCTTGTTGGAAGATCTCAGCACAGAGAACCTTGACTGCAGGGCTGACAAGTGGACTGCGGGATCACTTAGCTGCCATTCCTACAGCTTTCCTAATGGATGAGACAAGGATTGCTTTGAAACCCAAACCTTGCAAAGCTGTAAATTGGTTATAAGTGTTGCTTCCAACACTAGTAGCCAAAAGTCCGCTTCTTTGCTCATTTTGTCTGTTTCTGACCCCGTTGGGAAATGCTTCCTGCTGGAACTCTTCCTCTTGGATTAGTAGGTTTGGTTAACCATGCATTTTAGTTGCTATAAAATAAGGATGTTCTAGGAAAGATGAGAGCAAGTAAATAATTGATTTGGCAAAGGGCAGATAAAAATTCCCAAGAATAAAAACACAAACTAAAACTTAAATTGTGCTGTACTTTGCATTAGTAAAGACAGAATTTACGTTTTTCAGGGTAGCTTCCATCGGCTGTGAATTGTCTTTAAGAAGTCTTCCCAGCTTCACTCCACTTACTTCTGCACTTCCCACAGACACTTGTTAGATCAGAGTCATAGTCATACTGCCTTAATGAAGGGAGATTGGGAAAGTAGTAAATAAAAGCTGCCCATCTCCATCATGATCTAATTCTGTGCAAAGACCCATCCACATGTTGAATACTTGCAAAGATCTGGCAGAAATACTGTATTTAGACTGAAAGAAGAATCTAGACCCTTGCTCTCAAACTGACATCAGTACTCTTCTCCTGTTTGCATTAGTCTGAAATCTTGCCCCTTGCACAGCTGCTCAGTCTCTCTTCTGTGGCCCCATTCACTGCTGTAGGTGTAGAACTCAGCTGCTCAGTGTGGGGTCACCAACTTCTCTTCCTACCCAAGAGCAAAAGAAATGGGAAGCTTGGAAAAAAGTGGTTAAGAGGAGGTCACACAAAGCACAATAATAACTTCTGGAATCCATAGTCCTGGTTTAAAAGACACATACATAAACCAAAAAAAAACACAAAATTGCACACTCTGCCTGCCCGTCTGAAGCAGCCCTCTCCTGAACAAAGCGGTGGTTCTCTCCTGGAAGAGTTTCTAGCTCAATGAGAGAGATAAGACAAATACGTACAAAAAAGACACAAGAATTCTTCCAAAGACAAATAACACGTTTAAATCAATACCTCGCCAAATAAACACAGAGGGTTTGTGGAGTTACAAGAAAGTAGATCATCAAGGATAATTTTAGGCACATCATGCTGTGGTCAGACTTCCTCTCCTTTATGTGTCTCTTTATTTGATAAATTCATCTATTTGCATATTTCTATAGTAAACAATGAAAACGCCTTGAGAGCATTTCTTTATACTACTAATAAACAATCTGAAAATAAAATTAAGGAAACATCCAATTGCTAATAACATCCAAAAGAATATAATACTTCTAAATAATCTTCAAAAAGTAAGTACAAGAGTTTTACACTGAAGCCTACAAACATTGTTGAAAGACATAAAAGAAGATCTTAATAAATGGAAAAACATCCACATTCATAGAATGGAAGGCAAAATATTGTTAAGATGGCAATGCTCTCTACATTGGTATACAGATTCCATGTAATCCTATCAAAACCTCAGCTGGAATATTTGTAGAAATTGACAAGCTCATCCTAAAATTCATATTGGTTTTCAAGGGACCCAGAATAGCTAAAACAGTTTGAGAAAAGAAAGACAAGGTTTAAAGACTCACATTTTCCAATTTCAAAAACTTACTAGAAAGCTATAGTAATCAAGATGGTGTGATACTGGCATAAGGATATATTTATATATCAGTTGCATAGAATTGAGAGTCCAGAAGTAAAATCTTACATTTATGGTCAATTAATATTCAACAAGGGTGCCAAGGCAATTCAGTGGAAAAGAAATAAAATACAATTTTGTGTATTGGCCTTGTATCCTGCAACTTTGCTGAACTGGTTTATTAGTTTTAATGTTTTTTTAGTGAATTCCCTAGGATTTTATACAAAAAAGATTGTCATCTGCAAATAGAGACAGTTTTACTTACTCTTTTTCAGCCTGGATGCCTTTTATTTCACTTTCTTTCCTAATTTCCCTGGATTTAAACCTTCAGAGACACTCTTGAACAGAGGTTTTGAGAGCAGGCATCCTTGCCTTATTCTTGTTCATAGGGGCAAATGATTTAACTGTATAGAATGATTTCTTGTTATATAGCTGAAAAGAATAAATATGAGCTAGAGATACAGAAGAGAGATTAAAGGGGTCAGGGGACACAGGTTCAGAGAAAATGAGAAGCTCAAGAATTTCTGAAGGGACCTTATAATCCTTTGGGGTTCTATCAGTTTGATGCTTGAATTTCAATTTCCATGTGATACTGCTTTCAAGTAGCTGTTTATATTGTGTTTCAATATAGGTCAATAACCAAAGGTGTGGCCCAAGGAAGGTGTCTCTAAGTTTACAGTTCTATGAAATGAGGGAGTAAGATTTTATGAACCGTAATCTTCCATGAAGGTTTTTTTTTTTTGAGGTACGGGCGACTGGGGATTGAACCCAGGACCTCTTATGTGGGAAGCTGGCACTCAACCACTGAGCCACAGCGGCTTCCCTGAGTTGGTCTTTTCATTTGTTTTGCCTGCTGTTCGTTTTTGTTTCTCAGGAGGCACCAGGAACCGAACCCAGGATCTCCTATGTGGGAGGCAGGCACTCAACTGTTTGAGCCACATCCGCTCCCCTCTATAAATTTTAAGAATTCATGATATCATTTGATGATTGAATATGAAAAGATCTTTTAAAAAGCAGCACTTGTATATGTTAAAAATGTTATTTTTGTCCTAATAGCATCTCTTTACTTTTCAAATATTTTCCTGAATAACTCAGGTTGATATTCGTAACTGAAAATTCTCCTGTTATTTGAGTACATCCTTCTAATAATAATAAGCAGACCAGCATGCTTATTAGGTACATGTCATCTGTGTGCCAACCAGCATTCTTTTACTTGGAAATGCAGATGGCTGGATTTCTTGAACGGAAATGAGTGAGGGGCTGTTGGGGACCTAGTAATTAGGATTATTGTTGATGTTACCTTTATTGCTTCGTGATTGGACAATTTTACGTATATCCACTGTGTCTGATTTACTTACCAAAAATGGTAACTTACCTTTTTTTTTTTGGAAAAATGAAAAGTCTTGTTTTATACATGCAATGGGAAAGCATAATCTTTTCAATAAATAGGTACTGGGACAATTGGATATCCACTTGCAAAAGTCTGAAATTGGATCCTGCCCTAATACCACCTGCAAAAATTAACTCAAAATGGAAGATAGACTTAAGTGTCAATATAAATACAATGGATAAAACTATAAAACTCTCAGAAGATAACATAAGCAAATCTTTGTGACCTTGGTTTAGGTAATGGTTTCTGCACAAGAGACCAAAAAAAGAAAAAAAATAAAAGGTAAATCAGACTTCATCAAAATTAAAAAACTTGCAAATCATCTGATAAGTCAATTTTGTACAGAATATATAAAGAACTCTTACAGTTAAGTAATAAAAATAAAGAGAGCAGATCCATATCTCCTTCCTTCCATGTGGGAGGCCCCGGGTTCGGTTCCCAGTGCCTCCTGATAAAAAAGTGAACAACAAACCAAACCAAACCAAACCAAAAAACCCCAACTCAGGCCACTGTGGCTCAGGGGTTGAGGGCCATCTTCCCACATATGAGGTCCTGGGTTCAATCCCCGACCCTCAGTACCTCAAAAAATAAAAAAATAATAATAATAGAAAGAAAATGTTATATATCTATGCAATGGAAGATTATTCTACAATCAAAAACAATAAAGTACTGATACATGCTGCTGCATGGATAAAGCTAAGTGAAAGAAGCCAGTCACAAAATATACATTATATGAAATGTCCATAATAGGCAAATCTATAGAAACAAAAAGTAAATTAGTGGCTGTCAGGGGCTGAGTGAGAGAGAGTGACTGTTAATGGGTACAAGATTTCTTTTGGGGAAATCAAAATGCCCCAAAATTGACTGTGGCGATGGTTGCACAGCTCTATGAAGACATAAAACCCACTGAATTTGCTTTACAGGCGTCAGTTTCATGCTAAGAGCATTCTATCTCAAGCTGTTAAAGTAAAATAAAGCCTAACTGTTAACTCACCAAAATGGTTAATCTTATGCTGATTTTTTTCAATATTACTTATGTCAAAAGAAGCCAAGTCACCGGCATGTTTGAAGCTGCAGGTTTTTTGAAAGAAACTTCGAGGAGGGAGATCTCAAACCTGGGAAGTCGGACTGAGAGTCTCAAAATGTGAGGCGGTTTAGAAAGGCAACTAGGTGGATCTGAAGTGGGAAGTTATAATAACTGGTTGACATTTAAGTGTTTTTAGTACAGAGGAGGATCTTATAAAATGGGGAACATATAGCTTGGTTAGTATAGCACATTTGTTCAGTTTTAACAGTGTTTCTCTACCAGACTGATACTGGCTAATCACCAAATGTTGCAAAAATTGCAAATACATTGGACTACTCTGCTCTCTTAGAAAGTCCTGTCTTTGGTCAATTTTTATTTTAGAAAAGTTCCTGCCATTTCTTGGAAAGGGGGCTGCTCCGGCAACTCCTGGATAATGGCAGGTGGCCGTTTTATTTTTATTTAACACTGAGTATCTGAACTTGCACATATCAACTAGGAAACTGAGGGCATAAAGAAGGGAGGTGAGACCCACTTAAACAGAGACGCTGGGGTTTAGCAGACACCTCCACTCCTGGTACAGTAAACTTGCAGGGCACTCCTGGAGGCTGTGAGACTCCTCATACTCCTCAGGCACCACTGCTAGGTCTCCTAACCCAAGCTATAGGAATAAGAATTCTTAGGGGTGATTTTTTAAAAAACGACCTCACAGTCCAATCTGCAGTGATTTGCATCTCCCTGGGATACCAAGATTTTGAATGAGTATTGTCAGTTCAAGGTTTGCTTGTCCCCACTCTCTGGCCTGAAATTAGAAATAAAAGGATGGCAGCACAGCCAGATGCTCTGAAGTTACATCACACATCAGCAGAATTTTTGAAATGGAAACATTTTGTGGAAATTTAATTTACCTGTCTTAATTATATGAGCAGGAATTAAAGAAGAGAAGGTTTTAACATATAACAAAGCCCCCATTTTCACCACTTCAGAACATGTGGATCTGCTTTGCAAAGTTACACAGTTTCCACTTCACGGAAGAGGGAGGAATAGAGGAGAAGGGCAATTACAAATCCTGCGGGGAGCACCCATTTTTATGAAAATGCCAGCCTCTTCATAACCTGGAAGAACACACATAGTAGAATTCGCACTTTAGAAAGAAAACTACGTATTTTGACCGTAAAGTAACTTGCAATAACAAAATTTACTATATAGTGAAAGTCATTATAAACTTGGGCTATCCTAGTTCTAATTAATGAATTACCAAAAGGACTTCATAGGTTACATCAAAAAATGTTTACAGTATATAAGACATACAACATACATGTTTATCCCAAGTCAAATTGTTTTTTTTTATTAGAGGTACCATAATATCTTACTCTGGAAAACAGCACAGTGATTCTTGGGTTAATATTGGAGCTTCCTCTGTCAGACTTTAAAATTGTATTATCACATTCTGTTCCACAAAACTCGAAGTCCTTTTCCTGTACCTCTATGTATACAATATCTCTCCTTTTAGGTTGAGGTCTCATCCCACAATCGAGCCCTCACCCCTTCCCTTCCTATTCAGAGTTTATTTCTCCAAAATCCATCAAAAAGTCCCTTTTATGTAAATTATTTCTTCTCAAATCTTAATGCACATATAAATCACCTGGCGATCTTGTTAAAATGCAGATTCTGAGTCAGTAGGTTTGGCGTGGGGCCTGAGAACCTGCATTTCTTATACAGTCCAGAAGCCACACGTTGAGTAGAAAGGGTTAAAACCATTGATTTCCTTACGGAATTGCTTTTCAATGATTCCTTGTGTAATTCATCCCCAACTCAACTTCGAGTCTCTTGAATACATGATTTCTTTTCCATCTTTTATTTGCCTCCACCTCCAATACAATGAGCACTAGCATTGTCATTGAAAAGTATCTATCAGTTGGCTCAGCTAGAAACAGGGAAAGATCTAACAATCAATCACAGCAACCTGCATGGTTTATAGGTGAATCAGCGGCAATGGAGGATCATTTTTGTTTATTGTCTCAGTGACATAATTATAATTGCATCGATTGATTCCCCTTAGTTTTTATGAAGTGATGTCTTGGGAGACAAATAAGTAGAGTCAAGCAAAAAGGCAGACTGAGATGAGAAGATGACAAGAAACTGCTGTTCTCCCACTGTCGCCACATGGAAAATTCTGGATGATAACGTAGACAAAGTTGAAAGAAAGAAAATTCGCCTGGGCCTACAATGAGGAGGCAAGCAGGGAAGTAAACCAGAGCTGATGCTGTGCAATGTCTGTGGGAACTGGAGCAGGGTTATGCCCTGGTGGGTGGGAGCAAGGGTTTTTACACAACCCGTGACAGAACACGCGGCCTTTAGCAGTCTTGGGAATGTGCTGCCCATATCCCTTCCAGAAGCAACATGTTGCCCAGCTTCAAGGAGTGTTCTCAGCTGATGACCTTCAGGTCTTCACTTTATCAGGCTTGCCTCACCCTTTGAACCTATGGGTAGCCCTGGTCAATGACTGATTAAACCTGTGGTACTTGGGTCTGGCCATTTCTATCCACTGTGGGAATACTCTCAGAGGCCATCTTGTCCTGGGGCTGCCCATTGGGCTAGTAGAGCCTTTTGGATCTATTTTGAAATCTGACAGCTTACCCTCTGTGGCAGTTTGGTATTGTTTATGAATTTCAAAAATAGATATCGGATTGTGTTTGTAAACTGGTCTGTTCCTCTGGGCGTATTAGATTGTATTAGATTCAGAGGTTTCACTTTTACTTGATTAAATCGCTCTTAGGGCGTGCAGGGTTGAGTCCCCACCCCCTTGATGGTGATAAAACAGACTCTCACACAGAAGTAAATGCAGAGAAGAACAAAGAGGAAGAGAGACAGTTGATTAGACAAGATCCTGTGGCCCTGGGAAGAGAGATGAGCCTGATAGTCTACAGCTGACCTTGTAAAGAGAACAGAGCAGCTGAGCCTGGAAAGAAATGAGCCCCGGGGAGAGAGCAGAGCCTTATGCCTACTTACAGCTGAGATAGGAAGAAGCTGTGACCACAGAGCCTTAAGAGGAAGAGGAAGGCTGAACCCTCGCAGACATTGCCCGCCATCTTGCATCAACACATGGCAACAGTCTTTGGGTGAGAAAGTACCTCTTAAGTAACCTTGACCTGGACTCTTTAGGGCCTTGTGACAGTAAGCTTCTACCCCAAATACATACCCTTTATAAAAGTCAACTGGTTTCTGGTATTTTGCATCAGCACCCCTTTGGCTGACTAATACACCCACTATGGCAGTTTGAGATGATTTTATGAATCCCATTTGAAATGGGTGGATGTTCCAGCCCATTGTTTGGGGAGAGTTTGGCCTCCCCAGGCTACAGAGAGAGTAGAATGCATTCCCTGGTGGTTGGGGAGAGTTAGGTCACCATTCCACTGCTCTGAGGGGGTGGGCCTATATGCCAGAGACTAGGGAGAATGTTGCCACCACCTCACTGTACTAAGGGGGTTGAGATTGTCCCCCAGAGATTGGGGAAAGTGTGGCTGTCACCCCAATGTTCTTGGAGGGTGAAGTCTGGAGCTCGGTTGCCACCCAGACACTTGATGAGAGTGAAACCAAGAAAATGGCCACTGGGCAAGCCTGTGGAAAGTGTGGGCACCTATGAGGCCCTAAGGAGAAGAAACCGCCATTTAAGGGTGATTCTCAGACTTTGAAATCTA
Source organism: Cabassous unicinctus (assembly GCA_029593785.1). Classification (NCBI taxonomy): domain Eukaryota; kingdom Metazoa; phylum Chordata; class Mammalia; order Cingulata; family Chlamyphoridae; genus Cabassous; species Cabassous unicinctus. Next base: position 23 of record JAQZBX010072586.1, on the reverse strand, counting down.
GTGGAGTATGCCCTGCAGGTTTT
>JAQZBX010072585.1:0-15050 GCA_029593785.1 Cabassous unicinctus | reverse complement strand
CATACATGAACATACATAAACTATAAGTGTTCAGTAAACATCATGAACTTACAAAACAAACATGCATAACATCATACAGGGCTCCCATACATCACCCGTCCCCCCCAAACACCCTGCATTGTTGTGAAACATTTGTTAACAAATCATGCAAGAGCATCATCAAAGTATTACTACTAACTACAGTCCGTATCTTCCTCCCCTATACATTTTTTAAGGATTTATTTATTTATTTACTTTTATCCATTTTTACCCCCCACCCCTGTTTTTCCTGTTTCTGTGTCCATACAGTGGGCAACTCTGTGTCCATTTCCTGCCCTCTCTGCTTACCCTTCTCCTCCTGTCTTCATTGGGATTCGATCCTCAGAATCTCTGATGTGGGACAGTGTCGTCCTACCGCCTGTGCCATCTTAGCTCCTGATTTTTTGGTGCATCTTGTCTTGGCTCTCCCTTGTGTCACTCTCCTGTTATGTCATCATCTTGCTGCGCAGCTCACGGGGCCTGGCAGCGCACCCACGCATGTGGCCTGGTGGCCCACACACCTATATTTTCCTTTTTTTATTTTTACTGGAAAGTCCCAGGGATCAAACCCAGGTCCTTCCATATGGTAGATGGAGGCCCAACCACCTGAGCCACATCTGGGACCCCTGCTATCTCTCTCAAGGTTGATCAAAGATACCCAAAGTTATAGTCTTTTCCCATACAGGATGGTCATATAATAAATCAGTCTTAGTTTATCACCAGCATTCTGAAAACCAGACCTAGGGATAAAAACTGGGTTGGGGACACATGCATGGTTTCTAATATAGCGAATGTTTGGCCTACCCTGATTATCACAAAATCAGGACAGTGAGAATATTAACAGGAAAATCACTGTTAAGATTAAGAGCTCATGGCTTCTTGCTAAGCCCCAAAGCTCACCTCCCACTCTTTCTTGCCCAGGCAGTGAGGATGGCCTGGGAAGTCTCTCTGAGAGTCAAGCATGAGATGGATTGGCCTCCCCTAAACATGGCCCACAGAAATCTGACCCTATGCATTAGATAGTGATGAGACTGAAGAACTGCCTTTAGCATTAGGCTTAAGTTGCCTCTTGCCTATATTTGGTTCATGAAAAGTTGCACTTTTCATATTATAAAACATCTCCCTATCTACATGGAATGATGTTGGAGGTTGATAAATATTTTCAGCTATAGCAGGTTTTCATAACACAAAGCAGAGAAAAAGAAGGTGATTTTAGGGTAGGTTTGGGTTCGTATTTCAGCAGACACAGCAGGAAGGAGAACATCTCTGAATCCCACAGTCCTCCTGGTCCTGGTGTGTGCTGACAATGATCACAGAGCTCACACTACCAGAAGCATTCTGAGCCCCTCACCTGAATTAACATATTTAAGCCTCACATCACCTAGCATGGTGGGTCCTATTGTTATCCTCATTTTACACAGGAGGAAAGGCTAGATGGGGTGGGCAACTTGCCCATTCACACAGCTGGGAGTGTAAGCAAGATTTGAACCTGGCGGTCCAGCCAAAAAAGGGTGGGTGTGAGTGCCCTGGAAACACTTTGCTCTTTCCTATTTGATATACTTCTTGGAATTATCAGGTGGGGTGAGAGAAAGAAAGAATGGTTTGGTTATCTATACAAGTCTTTCTTCAAATGAAGAGGGCAAGAAAAAAATATGTCATTATGTTTCCAAGATAACACCATGATTCATTCCTTTAGCTCTTCTTGGCTGGCAGAGTCTACCTGGACCTGCTATAGACAGCGGGGTGAATCTGGAGCCCCAAGAATCACAGCAGGCTGCAACAGAATACATGATTACAATCTTGGCCTCTGTGACAGTTTGATGTTATGCTATGAATCCCAAAAAGAAAAAGATTATGTTCTTGAACTAATCCATTCCTGTGGGTGTGGGGCCCTTTTGATTGGACTACATCAGTGAGGCATGGCTCAGGTTGGGTCTCCACCCTCTTACTGGAGCTTTATATAAAGGGAGACACAGAAAAAGAGACACAGAGAAAGGAAGCTGCCATTTTGACCCAGCCATGTGTGGGAGAGGAATGGAGGATCACTAGCAGCCATGTGTGGGAGAGGAATGGAGGATCACTAGCAGCCGAAGTTGAAGCATAAAGCCCCCAAGAGGCTGGGTCCATGGAGCAGCTCAAGGCTGAAGAGACAGCCATATGCCTGATAGCCCACAGATGAACTTGGGAAGAAAGCAAAGCAGCAGAGACTGAGAGAAGAGGCCAGGAAAGAGACAAACCCAATGCCTGGATGCCTGGTTACTCACAGTCGAGCTCCAGGAGATGGTAGATTCTGGAGTGGAAGGCAGGGACCTCAGCAGACATTGGCCACCATCTTGCTTCACCACGTGGCAGGACACCAGGATCACCAGTAGCTGTCTTTGGTAAAAAAACATCTCTAATGGTACTTTGATTTGGACATTTCACAGCCTCAGAACTGAATAATAAAATTCCAATTATAAAAGTCAACTCATTGCTTGTACTTTGAATCGTCAGCCCTTTGGCAAACTAAGACAGTCCCCAAGACCAAGAGACAAAGAAAGTCAGAGATCTATCAGTGGGATGGAGCACATGCTATGCTGGGGCAGTGAGGTCTCAGTGGAGGGCATGTGAGGGGGTATTACTGAAGGATGGATGTTTGGGTCCAGACCCACTCCCATTTCCCATGGGAAGCTGGCTGATTTTAGGATGCAGAAAGGGATGAAGGTCTGTGCAAATCACACACTATCTCAGAGATAACAGACAATTTTAGATTTGTGCCCAAGTTCCTTCCTAGAGGAAGATATGATAGACCATTGCTGAACCCCACTTCCATCAAGTTTATTCAAGTGAAATCAAGGTAAAATGAATAGCAAGGGCATCTGAAAGAAAATATAAGGGGGAGGGTTTAGAACATGGTGAAAGTACTACTTCAGTATGGAAGTGGGGAGGATTACCAACAAATAAACAAAAGCCAGACAGCTGAGTGTAAGTCCTGGCTCCATTACTTATTAACTGTGTGATCAACCTCTGAGTCTCAGTTTCCTCATCTGTAAAATAGCAATAAATCTTGGACTTTATCTCAATGTTTTGTTAGAAGGATTAAAAAAGATAAATCACAGGTCTGGCACTTAGTAAGCAATTCCCTAAATGCTGGCTCTTACCATGTGTAAGAGGCCTGGGGTCAGATGTGTCCACCAACTCCCACCCTCAACAGCTTCTCTCTTGGGTTACTATCCACATCCAGTAGTGTGAGGTTCAAGCAAACAATGGATCCTGGGGCATTTCTCCTATTTGTCATATCCTAAGGATGGCTCTACCTGACTGAGGCTCCCTCTGAGAGTTTCCTTCACCTGTGGAGATGATGTCCCTCTTAGGTCTATGCAAAGGACTCAACCCTTGCCAAGAAGTTTGAAGATTTCAGTAAAACAGGTCCAAGTAACTACTAAATGAACTTGGTTGACCTGCTTCTAAGGTAAAGCCTTGTTGTCCGGGCTGGCAACTCCATGCCACGTATTAGCAACCCACACATTCTCTTTGACAAGCCAACTTCTTGACGACAAAGCAAGATAAAATCCTTTGAGGCTTTATCTTTCTCAAAATTTTTGTTTGTGTGTTGAGGTATAATTTACACACAGTAAAATTCATCCTTTTTAGGTGTCCACTTCTACAAATTTTGACAAACTTACAGTCTTGTAACCACCACCACCTATATTTCTAGGATGTTTCCATCACCTTCAAGCCCCTTTGTAGTCAATCTCTTGTCCCCACTGCCAACCCCGGACAACCACTGATCTAATTTTTTCCCTTTAGTTTTGGCTTTTCTATGACTGTCATGTAAATTGAATTTTATGTATTCAACATGCAATGATATGAAACTTTTTGTGTCTGGCTTCTTACGCTTAGCATAATGATTTTGCGATTGATCCATGCAAGAAAATTTATTAGTAGTTTGTTCCTTTTTATTGTTGAGTCATATTCCATTGTGTGGATGTTATTACAATTTGTGTATCCATTCACTAGTTGGTGAATACTTAGGTTGTTTTCTAACATCGTTAATTATTAATGCTGCTGCTATAAACATTCCGACATAGGTAGATTTATGAGTAGATATGTGTTTGCATTTCTCTTGAGTAAACATCTAGGAGTGGGATTGCTGGGTCAAATGGTGTGTGTGTAACTACATAAGAAACTTAACAACTTTTAAAGTGGCTAAAACATTTCGCTTCCCCATCACTTGTTCTGCCTCCTTGCCAATGCTAGTTATTGCAGTTTATGTTTGTTTGTTTGTTTTTATTCAAGCCAGTCGAATAGATGTGTAGTGGTTACTCCATTATGTGGGGTTTTTTTGTAAGATCTTTTTTTTAATTTGAGAAGTTGTAGGCTTACTGTTGTAGGCTTTCCCTATTATTAACACTTTGTATTAGTGTGGTACTTTTCTTACAATTAATGCAGCAAGATTATTATAATTATATTATTAATTATAGTCCACAGTTTAGTGGATGTAATTAACTTCATTGAATATTTGAAAGTGGTTAAAATGGGAAAGTTTTGGTTATATATATTTTACCAGAATAAAAAAAAAATTTAATATAGAATGGTACCACACAAAGAGTGAACCCTAATGTAAACTCTACTCCCTAATGTAAACTCTAGATTTTGAATTTGTATTTATCTAGTCACTAGTAATATGGAACATTTTTTCATGTGCTTATTTATATTTCATATCTTTCCTTTGGTAAAATATCTGTTTAAATCTTTTGTCCATTTGAGGGGGTTTGAGATTTGTTTTCTTATTTTTTACTTTTGAGAGTTCTTTGTAATTTCTGGATACCAGTACTTTATCAGGTATATGTCTTGCAGAAATTTTCTCCCAGTCAGTGACTTGTCTTTTCATTTTCTTAATGGTACGTGTCAAGAAGCACAAGTTTTAAATTTTCACAAAGTCTAATTTATCAATATTTCTTTTATAGTTTGTGTTTTTTGTGTCCACTTTAAATAATCTTTGCCTAGCACAAAGTTACAAAGATTTTCTTCTATATTTTTTGCCTAGAAATTTTATAGTTTGCAGTTTAATGTTAGTTCTATGATCCACTTCAAGTTAACTTTGGTATATAATGCAAGGTAAGAATCAAGGTTCTATGTTTTGCATATGTATGTCTAATTTTCTTAGCATCATTTTTTAGAAACTATCCTTTCCTCTTTGAACTGTCTTTGTGTCTTTCTCAAAAATCAATTGATAATACATGTGTAAGTCTATTTCCGGACTTTATTCTGTTCCATTAAACAATGTGTAAATACTTATCCTAATACCATACTATCTTGATTACTGTACCTTTATAGTAAGTGTCAAAATCAAGTATTTTGAATCATCCAATTTGTTCTCTTTTTCAAAGATGTTTTGGCTTTAGATCCTTTTGATTTTCCATATACATTTTAGAACCAGCTTGTCTATTTCTAGGAAAAAGCCTGCTGGGATTTTGATTTGGATGATGTATCTATAGATTAATTTGGGCACAGAATTATCATGTTGGCAAAACTGAGACATCCAATCCATGAACATGTATATTTCTCCATTATATTTTGATCTTTCTTGCTCATGTTTTGTTAGATATATATCTAAGTATTATTTCATGATTTTCTTTATTGTTGGTGCTACTTTAAATTGTACTACAGTTTGTTTTTTTTATTTCAGAGTCTAATTGTCCATTGCTAGCATATGGAAATAAAATATATTTTTGCATATCAACCTTGTATCCTGCAACCTATTGAATCTAACTGCATTTTTCTAGATTCTTTGAGATTTCCTATATAGACAATTCACATTACCTGAGAATAAAGACAGTTTTTTTTTCCAAACTGCATTCCTTTTATTTCTTTTACTTGTCTTATTGCACTGGCCAGAACTTCCAGTATAATGTCAAAGAGGAATGATAAGATTGAACATCCATGCTTTGTCAGTCTTAGAGGAAAATATTCAGCCTTTCATCATTAAGTGTGATATTAGCTATAGATTACTTATAGATGCCACTTATCAGATTGAGGAAGTTCTTTTCTATTTCTAGATTGCTGATAGTTTTTATCATGAATAAATGTTGAGTCCTGCACCTATCAAGATTATCATATATATTTTCTTCTTTTCTACATTGTTGATATGGATAATTACATTGATTGAGTTGTAAACATCAAACCAACCTTATATTCCTGAGATAAGCCTTACTTCATTACGATGAATTGTATTTTTTATATATTACTGGATCCAACTTAAAAGGATTTTCATGTCTGTGTTCATAAGCAATATCAGTCTGAGGTTTTCTTTTCTTATAATGTCTTTCTCTAGGGTTTGGTATCAGACTAATGCTAACTTTCACATAATAAACTGGGAGAGTCAATTCCAAGTGGATTTTCAGTGTGTGCAGAGACATGAGAAAGAATTATAAGGATTTATCCTGACATGTTTTCTTTTTCTCCAGTTCTCTCTTATTCAGAGCATCTAGAGTTGAAAGAACTGCCATGTCTGTTCTGTAGAAGTCTGCAATTGTAGGGATGTGAGAGTTAATTTTCAAGTGACCATTAACTGTCAGCCACAATGGTCTTTTCTTCTGAGTAACAGAAAGACTATGTCATTCAGAAAATGTTAGATATAATTCCTTTACTGACCAAAGGTTCAGACCATGGGAAGAAACAACTTTCATGCAATGATGAGCATTCTCCAATAGGGAAATTGAAGTGAAATGCTGATATGACCATTAGAATTTCACTCTGGCGATTTAGATGAGCATGTTCTCTCCATGCTGAGGAGCTACATCTGAAAGACCTATATTTCTACAAACAAGACTAAGATCAACACTGACCAACAGCACTTTCTGTAATGATGGAAATGTTCTATGTCTGTGATATCCAGTTTGGTAGCCACTAGTCATATATGGCTACTGAGCACTTGAAATGTGGTTAGAATGCCAAATACACTTAATTTTTAATTTAACAATTTTTTTAAAATTTAAATTGCTGCATGTTGCTAGTGACTACTACATTGGACAGTGCAGCTATAGATGATAAATATTTCCTTTTGAAATCTTTCAGGAAGAAGAGTCCTTACTAAGGAAAGGGAGATAAAGACTTGGGAAAACAGACCAAGTTGTAAGGCTAGATGTTTAGTGAACAGCCTGCAGTTGGAATTTGCACCACAATGCCATCTGATGGAGTCTCAATGCTTCTTAAATTAATTCTATTCTGATTCATTTTGGTATTAATACCACCATACTGACAAGACCAAAGTTGTCAATGGATGGCAGCATATTGTTTTTATTAGAAAGTTGATGTTCTTATGGTGCTCTGTATTGTTCAATATATATTCTCTGTGGGGGGCATCAAATTGAATATTCAACATGACTTCTCTGAGATTTGATTCCCACACACTGAATAAATGTTTTGGCTCTTGGGGGTGGTAGTATGAATGCCTGAGTTTGACTTCATCAAGACAAGACTCAAAAAGGAATCAAACTTCATTTTTGTTTTTTTTTTTTCTTTCATTGCAATTTAATTTCATTTTCTATCCTTCCTTCTTCCATTCTTTCCTTCTTTCTTTTCTTCTTTCTTTCTTAAAACTAAGATGGATGAGGGGAACAATTAAAAGTAAATGGCATGCTTTGGAATGGCATTGAGCTTGACTTCATTTTTATGCATTTCTCTCAAAGCATCTTTTATGTTAAATCACTTACTTGCTATGGGAGAAACTCACAGTGAACACTACTTAGAGAGTCATCAAAATGACAAAACTCAGAGTCTCCAGGGCAGGAAAAGGTCGTGACACTCTGTACAGCACTTGGTCTGTGTGAGTCCTTAACAAATGATCTCAGGATGGTGATGCTTTTGTTCTCATCTATTCTGGGGGAAATGATTTAGTGAATGCTCTGCACCTTTCTCTCCCTTCAATGACACCTTTGACCCCTCGCCCCCATCCTTTCACATTAAATTCTTTTGCTTCAGTGGCCTTTCATGATGAGGAAGAGTCTTACCAAATCAAGAATATACCTTTTCAAGGGAGGTCAATTAGCCCTGGAAAGTAACGAGGGCTAAGCTGTCATCTCTACTCTGACCATTGATTTAAACACTATTCAGAGGCTCCAGGATGCTAGTGAGGCACCTCTCTGGGAACTGATGAGGGACATCATCCTCTATTTCCATAACCCAGGCCTAGTCACCCAAGAGAATCAGCCACCAGCCATCGCTCCTTCCCATACAGCTACATGGTAACCAAAACAAACCCCTTCTGTGTACACTTTCTGTAGCATGTAATTGGCAACTGGGAAAAGAGAAGAATGGAAAGGGAATGATTGAGAATGCTTTCACAGAATGATCGTAATAAAAGCTCTGAGGACCTGGCCTTATATACCAAGAGGCAAATTTCATGGCTTGATCCATGTCTGGAGGTTGGACTGTGCACAGAGTTTCTCCTTAAAGTATCACATGGGCCAGCTTGTGCTTCCCAAAACTATAGACTCCCAGAGTCAGGGGACCTTGGAGATGGTTGGGAGTCAGGATGATTCTCTCTTTAAATTCCCCACAACTGACCTCCAGGGATGGATATCCCCAGAATAGATCCAAAATCTATTTCCCCAGAATAGATGCAAATAGAATCAAATATTTCATTACAGATATCATACTCTCCTTGGGTTTATATATCGCCTCCAAGAAAATTTCCCTGGTTCTTTCAATTGTGTCTTGTACAAGATGATTTTGAGGTTCTTCCCTATCCTCGTCACCTTTACAATCAAGGTCAGTAAGGAAATTCAAGGCTCATCTGCCTCTATATAGATGCCATCATTTGCCTCTAAATGTTTTGAATTTAGTAGAGTAGGGTCAGAGGTGCATGATGAGTGTGAAGGCAGGGAATCAGAGCAAGGAGAAGTGGTAATAGCTTTTTTCTCTCAAAAGCAGCACTGAGAGCATATTGGCTTAGGGTAGGAGTACATGGGAACAGGAACAAGGTTTTTCACCAGGTAAAAAAAATCAGTCTCAGAAATAATTATATAAATTTTGAGCACCTATCAGGAACTATACCAGGTATTTTGCATACATTAATTCTTACAAGAAGGTAAGCCTTACTCTTCCTATTTTACAAGGAAAGTGTGGGGCTCATAGAGATTAAATGATTAACCCAAGGTTATATAGATAATAAATGGCAAATGTATTTCTCCAAAATTTCTAACATGGAATCATTTCTCCTGGCCAATGCCACATCCTAGAATTGTACCACCTCTTAAGGCCCGGGTGCTTTCTATTTCAACCTGTTAGATTCATCCAGTCAATTCAGTATGGTCTGATTTTTCTGCTCATGTATATGTATGACCTTCAGTTCTTTCCTAATTATTCCAGATTTGCCTGCTCTGAACTTAGATATCTTCCTGATCTCATGAACAAGCCAGAGTCCCTAGTTCTCCCCTCATTGTTATGTGTGGATGTACTCTTTAGCTCCAAAGATTCCAGCTCCTTGAAACATTGAGTCCAAGTATTCTCTTTTTGGCAAGTTCTATGAAATGATAATCTGGGTGATTAAAAAAAAAACCAGTCAGCTCTTTAGATCTAGGCCTCCAGATGCCATTAGATGAATTTTAAACTCTCCATATTTTCTGGTAAACGTCCTCATCTTCTTTTTAATTTGTGATCTTACCCAAAGAATCCAGTGTCCTGTGTATGCTTCCTGAATTGTCAGAATGATAAAGAAAAAAATGGAACAAGCATCAAATTGTTTAAAGGTTCATTAAGTTGGCTTTCAGTATAGCCCATACTCAAATGATAAAGCTCGAGTCAAATCTCCAGAGCCGTTTTTTGAGTTATGATGCTTGTAATACAATTGAGTTGGTTGAAAGCCATTAGAAAGTTCATATCAGAAATCTATTGAGGGTGAAAGTGAATGTGTTATTCTTACTGAAGAAACTGGTTTTTACCAACTAAAGAATATGTTTCACTTTAGCAACTGTTTATAACCGAGAACCCCACGTGGTCCAGCCTCTGCAAGTTAGAGCATTCAAGTAAACCCAGTCCAACAACTATAAGTAATTAAAATCAATTCCAATATTGTCTGGAATTTCTTCAAGAATGGCAAAAAATTCATAACCCAGAGTAATACTTCTTAAAACTCTTTCCTCATTATTTTCTCTTGATAAAATGCATATTCCAAAACTTCCCCAAAGTTTTCTTTCTCTTTATTTCATTGTAACCTCCAATCCCAAACTCTTTCTATAAAAACAAGTTGGCACGGACATTCTCTTTCCTCTCTGTATCCCCTACTATTCTGGTTTGCTAAAGCTGCTCAAGCAGATACCATAAAATGGCTTGGCTTTTAACAATGGTAATTTATTAGCTTACAAACTCATAGTTCTGAGGCTGAGAAAAATGTCCAAATCAAGGCATCATCAAAGCGATGCTTTCTTCTTGAAGATTGGCTGCCAGCAATCCTGGACTCCTGTCACATGCTAAGGCACATGGTGAAGTCTACTGGTTTCTCCCTTCTCTTCCAGGTTTTATTAATTTCAGTATCTTGCTTCCATGACTTTCTCTCTCCTTTTCTGAATTTCATTCTCTTATAAGGGACTCCAGTAAGAGGATTAAAAACCATCCTGAATGAGGTGGGTCACATCTTAACTTAAGATCCTATTCACCTACTTACTGCCTCAAGCAGGGGGCTCCTGAGGGCTCTAGAGACATCTGGACACTATAGCCATGGCAGATAACCCCAGGAATTTGGCACCTGTCAGTGGGCCTTACCTTGTAATATATGATAACCTATCCCTCCAGTGTATCAGAGTTGGACTCATTTATAATTTTTCTGCACTTGACTCTTATGCTGCTTTTATCTGAATCTAAATTTGCCCTATACCCATTAAATATGGGTCACAGAGACTTAAATTTTCCAGCCGTTCACAGGCCAGTTGAGCCCTGAATCTCATCAGAGTTGCAGCCAGCACCTACCCTCCAATTCATCAGACTCACCCGGGACAACTAACAAAAGGATGATGATGGGCATTGCCCAGCCCTAAAAACAGAGTATCTACAACTACAAGCAAGACAGTTCTACCCATCTACCCCATGGGATCAAAGCCCCCTCTCAAGTGGACATAGAGTGGGCACCACCATCCCAATCCTCAAGATTGAGGAATGAATAAACATGTAGGGAGAATGCAACTATGGATTAAAATAGAATTATTCTTATTCAAGTAATGGAAGTACTTGTAACATTGATACAAAGGCAGTGGTCATCAGAAGTTCCAAGAGGAGGGATAGGGCAGAATAGGTGTAAAATGGGGCATTTTTGGTACACTGGAATTGTTCTGCATGACATTGCAATGATGGATACAGGCTGTATTAGTCAGGGTTCTCTAGGGAAAAAGAATCAACAGGACATATCTGTCAATAGTATGAGATTTTACAAGAATCTCTCACATGACCATGGGGATGCATAAGTCCAAGTTCTGCAGGCAGGCTGCAAACCAGGGACTCCGATGAAAGTCCAATGAAGGTCGTTGATGAGTTTCCGGGAGACGTTGGCTGTCCAAAGACAAGCTGGGAAATTCTCTCTGAATGCTGAAATCACTTCCCCTTTTAAGGAATTCAACTGATGGAATAAAGCATCACTCATTGCTAAGGGCAATCTCCCTGGTTGATATAGATGTAATCAGCCATCTGTGCAGTAAACTCACTGATGGCTAAAGCCCATACATGTCCTTGTATTACAATTAGCCCAGTGCTTGCTTGACCAAAAAACTGGGCACAATTACCTGATGGAGTTGACACATTAGCCTAACCATCACACACGACATTATACATTTTGTCAAAATTGTGTGGTGCAAAGTTTAAAACATAATGTAAGCTATACACCATGGTTAATAGCAATGCTTCAATATGTGTTCATCAATTGTAACAAATTTACCACAGTAATGAAAGATATTGTTAATGGGGAAAGTGTGGGAGGGGGAGGGGGTGAGGTAAATGGGAATCCCCTTTATTTTGGATGTAGCATTTATGTAATCTAAAGCTCCTTTAAAAATAATAATAAAATTTTTAAAACTGCAAAAAAATAAAGATCCTATTTACAATGGGTTTATATCCATAGGAATGAATTAACTTTAAGAACATACTTTTCTGGGGTACATACAGTTTCAAGCCATCATACATACCCAGAGCTTTTCTGGGAACCCACAGAAACCCACTCCTCACTCAAGTATATGCAATCCAGAGCACAAGGTAATTAACATCCAATTGGCAAAACTTGGCCGTTGAGGAATAGGAAGTGATACATAAATGTTTCTTTGTTCCCCTGGACATTCCATAAGCATTTACAATTGTCCTAGAGAGAAAATTTGTAAGCTACCTAATATACTTTAACAAATTCCTTTTTTTGTTTAAAATAGAGTGAATTCTGTTATTTGCAAGCAAGAACTGTGCTCAATAAAGCTTCTAATAATAGTTATTTGAGTTCCAGTTGTCCTGGATCCTTGCCAACATGGTTATTAATTAAAACAAACAAACAAAACAAAAATAAAATCATGGAAAATACTTCCTTAGGATCCAGGCTTATAGGGCAGGAAAAACAAGTTTCTGCAGAGCAACCCACAGTGAGCTATGAGCTTGATTCAGAATTCTCTTATGAACTAGGGATCATGGGAATTTAGCTAGAAGGGTATTTCCATCCTTTTATCACTCTGATGATTTTGTATTGCACCCTAGGTCTTACCTGATGATTGCTGAAAACACAAGGTTTTGGAAAGAGTGATTGTTTCTGGTTGACAAACTAAAGGGGGGATTTTTCTGACCTGATGACCATCATGGATTTGTTCTTGTTTCCCAAGGCATTTATCCAAATTGCCTTGTCTTATAACAGTTTCTCAAACTTATCTACCAAAGTACCCCAATAACACACTGAATAGATTCCCTTGGGAGTATGGTAGCAAATAAAAAGTGGCACAACTCAAATTTAAAATGTTTTTAAAATTTGTTTTTATCAAAAAATTAATTCAAATTTTACATTCTGCTCCCTAAAATATCAATGTCTACTCTTACATAAAAATAGTATTTATTGTTACCTATGAAGGAAATTTCCAATTAAATAAGATAGATTTAAAAAGTACATTTATCTCTGCTCCATGTCAAAATGCCACTAAAAAGAATTTTAAGAGATACAAAACCACAGAGACAAAGAGAACATGGCAGAGGAGGATAGCAAAAAAGAGATGCCAAGATAAAAAGGGAATTGATTAATAGTAACTAACTTAGCAGAGAAGATAAAGTTAAGACCACAAATGACTATGGAGGGGAACATCAACAGACAAGCTGAAATCCAGAAGATTCGGGCTGCAAAATACCAGGAATGGCCAGGAATTAACGTACCAGTAACTCTGAATTGTTTGAGGCTTGAGGATTGGGACTGAGAGCAGAGGAAATTGCTTAAAAGTGTATTTAAGGAGCACTTACATTCCAAATCCTCTACCTGTGCTGCTGTGTGAACACGGCCCATTCTCCCCACCCTAAAAGAAGATGGAACATTTTGCTTTCAGAAGAAACTAAGCCAGAGAGGCTGGGCAACAGACATACCAGAGAGTGCGGGGAGAAGCCCCTTACTAAAAAAGTGAAAGTTTGCATACCAAATTGAGCACCTCATTCCCATCCCTATTCAGCTCCCAATGCTGGCGGCCACACATACACCCCCTGGATGAAATAGCTGATCATAGAGAAAAGGTCTACTCTGAAGAAATTGACACCTGTGGAACACTGTGAAATTTCCAGACCCTGAACCAGCTGTACAGTAAGGGCAGGGCAGTGGTGGCCGTAGCCTAGGTTGTAAGCAATAAGGGATTTCTTAGAAAGAACTTAAAACCAATAATTAAATTGACTAAAAGTTGGTTTGCTTTTATTATCCCTCTGTGCAGCAATTCTAAACAACTCCTGTGATAAAATACTCCTCCCCTCAAAAAATCTTTTCTGGGTCTAATTTCCAAACAGTGTTAGTCGCTACGTTGTATATTGATAATATATACGTAAACTTCAAATTAGCACATTTTTATTTTTAACATGGAAGTTAATTTGGAAAAGTCCCCATTGTTCAGTCGGTCTCCAACACACAAACTCAGCTACCTTTGTTCTTTTCTAGACTAAGTTTGGAAGGGTTCAAACCCATATGAATTTGCTTCAGCTCAGTTTGTCTCTAATCCCCGTGGTACTACTTATTCTATGTTTAAACAGTAGACTGAAAATAAACAATGACAGCATAGTAATTATAAAGACACACACAAAAAACATAAATTCTTTAATTTTGTCATTCTGTGTCACCACTTGGAATTTTTATTTAGGTTTAAAATTTAAAACAATGATACTAGGAAATGTGAGGAACACTAGTTTTGTTTGGTAATAGCAAATTTTGTTCATACATGAAATATTTCACTTAATTTGAATAATATCTTTAAAATTAAAATTTATTCTGCTTTTTATTAATTGTTTTTCAACCGAAGAACTAATCAAGAAAATAATGATTATAACTGATTTTTATGATTATTACCAAAAATAATTTTGTTAAATATATACAAATTGATCTTACCTAGATGTCAAATATGCTAGATACACCCTACTGTGATTCCTACTTCACCAGTGATCATCAGGTACATGAAATATAGAGACCAAAATTAACAAACTAAAAAGAAACTTGGATGAAACAGAGACAATGCAGGGACAGAAGGAAACTTAAGCCTCAATCTAAAATCCTCAGAGATAAAATAAAAGATGGCCTCCTTGAATAGGAATAACAAGAAGAGGGTGTTATTTTGACAAAAAAGAAAGAAACTTTCAGAGAACAAGAAAGCACTCTTGAAAATTCAACATATGAATACAAAAATAAAAAATCAAATAGAGAAAGTAGATAAAGTTGAGAAATTTTTACAGGCAGTAAGACAAAAACTGATAACAAAATGGAAAATAAGAGAGAAAAGATTTTTAAAAATAGAGAATCAGTCCAGAAAGACTGACCTCTGACTAATGGAAGTTTTAGAAAGAACACCAGATAA
>JAQZBX010072584.1:0-15049 GCA_029593785.1 Cabassous unicinctus | reverse complement strand
ACCTTTCTCCTTTGATTTGACAGCCATTCAGAAGGCTATTCACCCCCCTTTCCCCTGGAAATGTTAGATTCCTGGCAGTTTACTAGAGTCTGCTGATCAGATGTCTGTTTGTCCCTGTCTCTACCCTGATCTACTTCCTCTCTTTTCCTGGGTGGCTGGGTGTGACAGCCTGCCTAAGGAGATCTCCCTCCCCTCTCCCTGTCAAGCTGAGGTCCCTTCCAATATTCAAGGGGGTCTCAGCTCACCAAATTCACCACAAAGAAACCACACCTACACAGATCTCTCTTTTTTCCCAGTAATCTGCCATCATACTCTGTTTGGAGCTGGGACCACCTAAGCTATATGCACTGAGAGCAAGATATATGTGCCATTCCAGCCACAGGGAGAGCAGCTCACAATTTTCCTTTGGCTTCTTTATCTTTCCAGTACTCTCCTAGATGACTCAGAACAGCTTTCTATTCTGTATATATCCAAAGCAGCTGGCAGGGATGAAGATGTCTGCTCTCTTGCCAATTAGATATAATTCACCAGGAGATTTACCCTCACATAGTATCTAGAGTTGGGGAAGGGGAGACCTTCCTGGTATCTGGGAGGTTTAATAACTCATGGTTTATTGTTTTGGCTACTTTGTCTCTCTCTCCCTCACTCTCTTGGGTTTTGTGAAGCAGTGTCATGTTCTGCTCTACCCCAAAGCAAGTCCCCAAGTCAGCCTTTGGTTCTTTCTCCATTGTTTTAGTGAGAGCTGAGCCCTATCTATCTAACCCGATGGCCATGTTTCCCCAATTCCCCTTGAACAACTTCTTTGAGAAAGTAGCAGGATTTCCCCAGGAGGGAAGTTTAATATTCTATTAGCTACTGTGATGCCCTCTATCAAATTATTTTGTGTATATTTTCATCAAATTCTGTGGTTTCAGTCATAAAGCCTCCTTATTTTCATGTGATAAACATTTAATTTTTGTTTCAGAAGTACCAGTATTCCATTTATAGTACAGTTCCTTTAACAACACCTTCTGGAAAATATATTTCAAAAAAACCTATAATCCAAATAATCCAAAAACGCGGATGATCAACCAATACAATTGTTACTCATCCTTCAATGACCAGAAAATTTTACTGAATGACCTAAGAAGTAATATTGAAGATTTTTTTTTCTGGTAGAAATTTGAATAGGGGAAATATTCAAAAAACTTGAAACTCCTGCCTGCTTCACAAGCTTCATGAAGTACACTTTCTTAATGATGTAAGGAAGCCAGGTTAAAAATAAACTTCAAACTATCAAAGATGATTTAAATCCCAAGAATTGCTACCAGAAGCAGCTTCTAAATACTTCCCTGCTATTTCCACACCCCACTGATGTAGTCCTCATAGTGGAGCCCTCACATGAAGCAACACTCAATCAAGACAGGAAGTTAGTTTCCAAAAAAACTGGTGAACTTAGTCATACTTAGAGGCAACATATTGTGTCCAAGTAATGCAAAGAACAAAAAGGAGAGGATGGATCAAGAAATTTGTACAAATCAGACATTTAAAAAATAAACAAATTGAGCCTTCATAATTAAATGCTGTTTTCATTGAAATAAAATATTCAGCTGATGATGGTATGATAATAAGAATACTAGTTATCTATAAAAATGTCAGAAAACATTAAATAACTTGCAATGCATGGCCTAAACTGATGTATGTTTGTTTTTAAAGCAGGTATGAGACATGGCATTTTGAAAGTAAAATTGCTTATACCATTAGCAGTAGACCCTAATAGAAAATAAGTAGTGAAATACTGAAAATTAACTACAGCTTTTGTCTGTAGAAATCCAACATAAAATTTTTTACTTCTTGGGGAGTGGATGTAGCTCAGTGGTTGAGCATCTCCTTCCCATGTACAAGGTCCTGGGGTCAATCTCTATTACTTCTTAAAAATGTTTTTGAGTTCTATATAGAATATTATAAATATTAATATAATGAAATTTTGAGTACAATAAGTATTGTTCATTTTTATATAAATGACATATATTTCTGTATTTATTTTTCATTATTTTTATGTTGGAAAGTTCCAAACAATATTATACTTATAGTTTTCTTATTATAAATGTATTGTTCTTTAGGACTTTTTTCTTGATTTTCAAGGTTTACTTATGTTGTAGAAATTATCATTTTTATGACAGAATAATATACCTTAAAATCATTATGCTGAGTGAAATAAGTCAGACATGAAGGGAGAAATACTGCTATAAGTAGTATGTAAAATAAGCAAATTCAAAGAAAAAGAAAAGAGATTAGAGTCTTCAGGAGCCAGGGGGTGGAGCAATTGTGACATATATTTTTCTAAATGGGTACGAACTATCTGCTGTGGTGGATGAAAAAGTATTGGTAATAGGAAATGTTGATGAGACCATATTATAAAAGTAATTAATGCAAATGGTTTGTAAAATTAAAATGATTAAAATGGCAAATTTTATGTTCACAATAAAAATTTTAAAAAATAAAAATACTGTATTTTTATTTGTTTTTTACTTGAGAAATATTTACTTTCATGTATTTAGGATTCACTAATTAAATTACTCTGTGTTATTTATCAAGTAATTGACCTGTTTTAGTGATTTTCAAATCTATGTGAATTAAATTGTGCATTGTAATGCTCCTACTACACATGATTATCCTGATTGTAACTATTCAACTCATTCACTTTGAAATCCATATAAAGCTTAGAATCAATATTAAGATCAAATCAAATGTGACTATAATTTTAATAACATTTTTATAAGGCTACTTATAATTTAAAAATAATTATCAGATATTTTAAAAAAATATTTAGTTTTACCATGAATTAACATGATATTACCTCCAAATATCCCTTTATGGAATTTTGAATTTTTCTATATACTAATCCTACTAAATCTTTTTAATTAATTAATTTTCAATGGGAATATGTAAGAGATGTCTGAGTGCCATAGACAAAGGATATAATGCACAAATTATTTTCTAGGTCCCACTTTCAATTACAAAAGAAACTTATTTATTTGTTATCATGACTTTTTAGTATAGTCGATATCACAGGACATGCACAAAATATTCACTTAGAAAGTTTAACCCACAGAAGAATTTTGTTTGTTTGTTTGTTTATGTGTCAATTTTATTTTAATTCATTTAATGAATTTAAGTTCTCTGATGATGTGAATGTTGAAATTAACAGTTTGGGACAGATAGGAAAGAAAATGAAAAGAGAAAAATGTGCGTTCAATGAATTCAAATACTGCCTTTTTTTCATTTACTTTATGCTAAATTTCTGATGAAAAGCCATATATATATATTTTTTTTAATCTAAATAAGAAAGATTTACCCTATAGTTTCTATTATAGCAATATTCACAGTAAGGTCTTTGATCCATTTTGAGTTACTTTTTGTATATGATGTGAGGTAGAAGTCCAACTTCATTGTTTTGCATGTGGAAATCCAGTTGTCCTATCACCATTTGTTGAAAACATAATTCTTTTATATTTTTTATTTATTTTATTTATTTATTTATTTTACAAACAAACACTCCTCTTTTATCTTTCTCCACCTCCCCTGGTGACCTCTAATCTGCTTTTTATTTCTGTGAATTCACTATTACTACTCATCTCTTAGAAGTGATATCATAAAATTTTTGTCCTTAAGTAACTTGCTTCTTTCACTAAGCATAATGTTTCAAGGTTCCCCCATGTTGCAGCATGTCTCATAATTCATTTTCTCTTAAAGCTGAATAATATTCCATTGCGTACAGGTAACACATTTTGTTTATAAATTCATTTGTTCATGGACATTTGTGCTTCTAGATTTTCAGTATTCTGAATAATGCTTTTGTAAATATTAGTGTATATATTTGCAATTTTGTTTTATTGTTTTCATCTCTTCGTGAATATACCTAGAAGTGGGGTTGCTCATGTAGCTGGGTCAAATGGCAGTTCTATATTTCACTTTCTGAGAAATAGCCATATTGTTTTCACAAGTGCCTGCACTATTACACATTCCCACTAACAATGCACCTGTGTTCTAATTTTTCTGCATCCAACCCTTGTTATTTTCCTTTTAAAAAATAATAGCCATAATTGTGAATATGAAGGGGCAACTCATTGTGATTTAGATTTGCATGTCCCTAATGGCTAATGATTTATAGCATCTTTTCATGTGTTTATTGGTCATTTTTGTATTTTCTTTAGAAAAATGCCTATTTAATCCTACTAATTATTATTTAAAAAATGTTTTTCTGTTGTAAATAGGCAAAGTTAGGAATATTCATCTTGCATCTTTGCATATCACTATTCAGTGTCTTAAATGACTATTGTGACTAAGATATAACCAAAGGGACAAAGACAATTGCTAACACCTGACATTTGAATATTTATATTTTTAGTTATACAAAATATATTATTACATGAAAATCCTATTCTTTATATAAAGATGCAGACATAGCTTTGAATGCAGCATCTTAAAGTGATTTTTTCCTTGGTCTTCATTGTCTGTGAATACAAGATCTAGCTTTATCTCCTGGCCTGTCAGTAGCAACATGTAATCACCGATGTGCTTTCAACCGTTGCTTGTTGAGTCTTATTCAGAGGGACTTCTGGTCACACTGGTTAGTACTAAGAAGTGATACAATTAATTTTTAAGTTGCAAGGATGAACTTATGAGAGGGTAGTGAGTCAAAACTGAAGGAAGAAATCAAATAGATCTCAGGGATCCAAGAATGGATGACAGTGCTCTATCACCAATGCTGTACACTAAATATAAGTGTTTTATTGAGGTTTTTCAACCTGGATAACTTTTACCTATTTTTGAGTTTTTGTTAAATTAAATCATATCTTTAAATGATTTTGTTTGTTTTTTCTTCATTTCATTAGTATATAAGCAAACCATTTATATGGTTAATGTGTAGACATATTTGTTACTTTTTCTTTGCTGTATGTTTCCATTTTATGAATATGCCATTATTTATTTCATTATTGAGTGAAGATTCCATCATTTCCTGTTTTATATCTATTATTTTAGAGTTTTCCTTAATATTAATGTATATAAATATGAAAATTTAGGATTCAATTTATATTTCCTTTATGTCTAATGATGTGGAACTGTAATTTTGTAATAATAGGATGGTACAAAATTCAGAATCCATTATTTCAATCAAAGAAAGTATCATACTGTATCATGCACTATAATATTTGGGGAACTCAGGTCCTCCAGGAAGAACCATTTAAAATACAAAATATTATTTTGGTAGCTTCACCATTGTTCTCATAGAAATGGAGTATCTAACTTATCAAGCCATTTCTTGAACATTACTTTATAATATGATATTTTCTCCTTCCGCTTTAATGTTGAAGTTTTCGTTAATAATCAGGATTCAACTTGTTGATATAATTGACACTCCTTATTACCATGATTCTCTTTCCCAGGTTTTATTTTCTTCTTTTTACAAAAGAGAATGTGGAGCAATAATAGAAGTACTTGCCAAAAGTACTTGCCAGTTTAAAAAAATTGAAAAGTTACCAATTCATAAAATGCTTTGTTACATAGTTGAGAGCTATTCCGTGAGAGGGCCATAGGCACAGCATACCCAAGAAGATTTTCAAGTGGCAAATGAATATATGAAAAATCTTCAAATTCACTAGGAATTAAAAATTACAATCATAAAACAACAGATAGCAATTTGGGCATCAAATATAATAATTTCAAAATTTAACAGTGTCATTCTTCATGCAGCTATGGAGGTAAAGGGAGTCTTCCTTCCAAAAACTTACTGTATTTTAAAGTAGTGCAATGTTATATGAAGTCAATTTTCACTTGCTATCAAGAGATTAAAAATGTTCATATGGATTCAAATAGGGATTTTCATAGAAATTAAATATCTCAAAATATTAGGATATAGATAATTATTTATGAAGAATAATTATTTAAATATTTGTAATCACTGAAATAATAGCATTCATTACAAATAAAAGAATATATATAAATTTATTGTACATTGTCAAAATAACATTGCAATGTGAAAAAAAAAATACATTTTCTAAGAAATTTTACTGATTTAATATCTTCGTTTGTCTTGCCTTGAAATGCAAACTTAAAAAAAAGGTCTTTAAACAGTTAATTTACCTGTTGAAGTTATTCCTGGGAACATGGGTGGGAACTGAGATGAATGAAACAATACAATAAGACAGGGGGGAATAACAATCCAAGGATGAGTTATTGATCTTGTTAGTGCTGTGGGGAGCTGTAGTAAGCCATAAAACTAAATAAATAAAAAGGATACTGTTCTCCATGAAATGCATCAAAATTTATAAGCTAATAGGTTTAAATTTAAATTTAGAACAAGGTGGAAGTGGATTTAATTTATGAGTAATTTTGTTGAAATTAATAAATTTATGTAAAGCTTAAAATATGTGAATTTATTTTTTTTTAATATTTTGGTCTTTCTGGAAATGTGACCATGATATACTCTTATTTCTTCTTTTTCAACTTGCACTGTGTCATGATGGTTATGCCATTTGCATCCAATATCACTACTCTTATAATTGTTATCATGTAATAGATGATGGTTAAAAATATATTATGCTCATAATTTCTCTCAAAGACTGTTCTGAATGTAATATTTATAAGGTGACTTTAGGGGGTGCAATGTTATTATAAAACTCTTAGCCCCCAGAGCTTACAAAAATATTCAACAAAAAAAAAACAATAAAAGAAAAATATCACAAATTTAGAATATTCTTTTTAATTTTAACTAATGCAAGAATAAAATGGGATGAAACACTCTTAATAACTTAAATAAAATAGGCTAATTTTGAAACAGTCATAAATTTTCATAGATAGGAGAAAGATTGATGTTGATGAAAATGAATGGGAATTAACAATATTCCCCAAACCTGGGTCATGTTGATATGAACATAACCTTTAGAAGATTACCACTGGACTGGAAATTGCCAAGACACTCCTAAAACTTCAGATGCATTTAATATTGTAAAAGGAGGAATCCTATCTAGCAGCAGCAATGGAATCATAGATAGATAATAATTTTAAAATAGATGAGTATATACAAATAATTTGATATGCCACAATATTTAATGGAGTCATGGATATTTTAGACATTTATGTCTTTGGGGCCATTATTCCACCAAAAATTTTGACAAGGGCTGCCTTCATGTCTCTGTTGCTCAGGCTGTAAATGACAGAATTCAGGGTGGTAGGAATTAGAGAATATAACACAGATTTAAATATGTTCTAAGATGATGAGGATATTGATGTGGAATTTAAGTATGCAATGAATCCAGAAGAGAGAAACAAGTTCACCACAGTGATATGGGGCATGCAGGTGGAGAAAGATTTAAACCTGCCTTGAGCAGATGGAATCTTAAGAACAGAAGAGAAAATGTGTACATAAGAAACAATCATTAAAATGAAACATAGAAAGTCAAAACTACAGCTAGCAATAATAAATGCATATTCTAAATTATTTTCTCGATAACAGGTATGTATAAGCCATGATGGAATATCACAGAACTGATGTACTATATTAGACCCACAGAAACTGACAGAAAATGTACCTTCTACATGAATGGAGCTGTTGACACATCCACTGAACCACGATGCTGTCACCATCTGCACACAAGAACTTCTATTCATAATGGCCTCATAGTGCAGAGGATGGCAGATGGCAGCATAGCAGTCATAGGACATCACTATAAGCAGGGCAAACTCTGTACCAGAGAAACCTACAACAAGAAAAATCTGTGAGGCACATCCTAGGTATGAGACGGAATGATTGTTTGTCAGAGAGTTAAAGATGGATTTTGGAACAATGACAGAGATATAGCAGGTATCAAGCAAGGACAAATTGTTCAGGGAGAAATGCATGGGAACTTGGAGATGCTGGCCAACAGCAGTGAGGACAATAATGAGAGGATTCTCCATCAGTGCTGCCAAGTAAATGATGATGAAGAGTGTGGCATAGAGACTTTGTTGCAACCTGTCTTCAGGGAATCCCATGAGCAAGAATTCCATTATGAGGGTCATGTTGGTAAATTTCTCAGGCATGTTTATTCTTATCTGTAGAAATAAGAAAAATGATAATTAGCTCAGTCAATTACATCCTTATTATCTTCCTCTTTTTATTCATTCTACCAGTGATTCTTTGCTATTCTAAGGAACATATTCAAGAACATCAGAGTAGCCCCCTCTAAACCCCAAAGAAATCACATGTTGCAAAATATAAATTCTTTATCCCTGGAAAGCAAATTTTATTAAGCCATTGGTAATAGAGTAGAATAATTTATCAAAAAGTCATCTGCAATTTATGCAGTAAGTGAAAAAAAGAATACCTCACCAGTACATAAATGAGGGATTCTTCAGTCTTTGATCTAATAGGTGAAATGTAGTAGGAACATTTATTAGAATACAGGAGTTAACAATTGTTAATTGTATTTTGAATCAACTTTAGGTTTCCCAAGAGCTGTTTTACTGATACATTTGGAGAAACAATATTAAGAATTTGAGATATCATTTCTTTTTCTACTTTATTATGTGAGAAGTAATTGGAATTTTCTGGAGAAGGACCTGAGGAAGATGCATTCTGCAAGCTTTTTCTGAGAGAATTATGGTGCCTATGGTAACTAAACACAGTTTCTATATATTCAAGATCATAACTGGATAACTGACATTTTTAAAGGAACTTCAAGTTCATTAGATACTATATTACCTGACTTTGAATACTCAATAGAAGGCTAGATGCATCACATATTTCATGTATTCTGATTTACATGCTCACAAATATCTTGATTTGAAAACTTTCCCATCAATAGTACCTGTGACTGCCATGGATCTAAAAAACAAAATTAAATTAAATATCATTTTATTTTTCATAAATAAAATAGTATTAAGCAGGTGAAATAAATTTACCTGCTTAGACATTTCAAGAGACCTAGTCTGAACAGGATAGTAGTAAAGAGAAGCTTAAAGTGGATCCTATAAGTTTAGGGAAATATATTTACCTAAGAAAAACACAATCTCTCCAATTTCAGAGGTGCATTCAGTAAATTGCTGTAGAACTTAAGACAATGAGGCTGATAAAGATCTCTTTCCAGAACAGGAATAAAGCTTTGGAGAGATGGGTCATTTGTCTAACAGGGTGAATATTTCTTTTATTCTCTGGCTGTCTCTTGCAGTCTGTTGCAACTTTGCCGAGTTACATTTTTCTCTCCACTGGAAAGCAGAGGTTGAAATGATACTTTTATGGTTCTTGAATTTTGTGTGAGGTTATAATTTTTCTAATTAAATGAGAGTTAACTGTATTGGCCAAGAGTATTGAAAGGGATTTCATTCTTGAAAATGACATCATCCTGGACACTGAGGATTTGAAGTGTTAATAATTATGTCTGTAGATAGTTTTCTACCCCTTGGGCTTCCTGCTATAAGACCTAGCTCATCAACAATAATTTGTTATTGAGTCTCTTTCCTCAATAGACTATTGTGAAACTTTGCATTTATCAAGAAAATAACAAATTAAATTCAAAAACTTAAATCTGGAAAAACTAATAAGTTGTGTGATGGTTTTGATACTAACATATTGGTTTCATTAATCAAAAGAAGAATATCATTCTTTCCAGCATTAAAAAAATCATTCAACCACCCAGAAAATGTCAAAACTTAAATTTTCTCTTTTGGTCCCCAATCCAATTTTCTTTTCCAGGGAGAAATTATTAAATGTTTTCCTCTATTTCCTTGATATGTAATTTACCTATGAAATTGTGACTTATGAGTGCAAAAAACATATTTGACATAATTGAGATCTTATCATATTATATTGTACCTTCTTATTTTTTTATTAATATACTTCCAAAATCTTTTCCAATATTCTTAAAAGTATGCTTAATCCTTGCTATTTAATGCTTGCATATTAAACATATTGTTTCCTAGAATCAATATAACACCAAACTATATCAGCAGATTCTTTTTTTTTTTTTAAGATTTATTTATTTATTTATTTATCCCCCCCTTGCTGCTTGTGTTTTACTGTGTCCATTCGCTGTGTGCTTCTTCCATGTCTGCTTATCTCCCCCTTGCTGTGAGGTCCTGCTGCATCAGCCCACCGTGCCACGCAGCCGGCCTGCTCTCACAAGGAGGCCCCTGGAAGGGAAGCCGGGGCCTCCCGCATCGTAAATGGGGGCTCTATTGATTGAGCCACACCCGCTTCCTGCTGTGAGGTCTTGCTGCATCAGCCCACAGCACCACATGGGCTGGCTGGCCTGCCCTCACAAGGAGGCCCCGGGAAGCGAACCCGGGACCTCCCATATGGTAAACGGGAGCTCTATCCATTGAGCCACACCCGCTTCCCTATCAGCAGATTCTTGTCAAATTGACAAGCTCATGCTAAAACATATATAAAAAAGCAAAGTATCTAGATATCAGTAATAATATTCTTTAATAATGAATATATGATATATGAGAGTGGTCATATTGTCATAGTGTGTTATCTCGGTGGGTGGAAACCCACACAGTAAACAAAGAAATATTAAGCTTCTTCCCCAAAAGTGGATATAAATTTGGAAGACTTGCAAAAATTGATTTTAGACTTAATATAAAACTATGATCACCAAGATGGTAGTATTCTTCTAAAATTAAAAAAAAAAAAGATACATGAAAAGGAATGGAGTTGAAAAACAGATCCATATTTATATGTTCAATTGACTTTCAACCCAGGCACCAAAACAATTCAAAGAAATAAAGACTAACAAACCCCTCCTGTATACAACATTGATGGAACTCAAAATCATCAAGTCTGTGAGAAAGAAGCCAGATACAAAAATGTGTGGTTATTTTAATATGAAGATGTAAAGAAGCAAAACTAATCCATAGTTGAAGAAAGCAGAATGGTGTGTATCATGGGATTAAGTGAGTAATGAATGGGTGGAAGCATAAGGAATCTGTTGAAAATGATTTTATCAAAGTGTATACTTTGGCATATATTTTGTCAAAAAATTTTTCAAACTCTACACTTAAAATCTGTACATTTTTAAATAGTAAAAAATGCAATTCAATTTTAAAACATCCAAATCTGAGTGTGCATACTTAAGTATGCAATGTAGTGCATTAAAGTTTTGATTAGTATTTAAGTATGTTATACATAATTCATAACCAAAGTAGATTATATAACACCAAAAATTAATAAGACTTTTAACCAGCAGACATTCAATGAATAAACATTTATTTTTTATACATTTAAGATTCTTAGTAGCATGATTAGAATGACCTTAATTTCTTTATTTTGAATAGTTTCAGGCATAGGTAAAAAAAAATTATTATTTCCTATTTGGGCTGTGGGGCAATACATTAACTTGTAATTTTAATACCTGTGTTGATTTTGTTGTTAACATTATAATTAGAATTGGGGCTGTAGCTCACAATGTTGAATATAAACATAATTTATTGTTGGCTATTTTACAGAAAGGGGAATGTAGGGTGGCTTGACTTGTTTAAGAAGATTAATTTTTTGTAACAAACTGGTAATATTTGGGACTGCTGCACATTGCAGTGGTGTTTTTTTAATTTGTTATAACTTACTGTTATGCACTACCCCTGGCAGCCCCTAATGGCTGCTTTCTTTCTGTAGTTATAGACTTGTTTTCTTTTTAACAGAGGTGGGGTAAAACAGATAAACTTAAGTTAAAGCATCTGGCTTTTGATTTTCAGGCAGAGAGGTAGTTTTTGTGACACATATCATTATTATATTTTAAAATAATTAAAATTATGATTAATAACATACTTTTATTTAATATTATACTGAACCATTATTAAATTTTCAGGAATTTTATACACTTTTAAAGTATTCATATGAACTTTTTATTCATACAACTTTAATTGTCATAAGGTTAGAAAATTTCTTTTAATTGTATAACAGTTGTAAATACTTCATTCAACTTTTAATATATCACATGAACTAAACTATTTTTAGTATTTTGTCTTTTTCTAGGTAACAGACCAAATCAATTGTAACAGTTTGAAATAAAAAGCTACTTTTTGAGAAAGTAGGTTTGAACATTATTTTCTTTTAAAAGTGATAAAACTTTTTTTTTCAAGGAAATGATAAAGTTAAAATATAAGAAGCTACTTTGATAAAACAGACTTTCTGTTTTGCATACTGATTATTCAGGAGAAAAACTCTGTGTAAACTTTTACTAAAACAGATTACTGACTTGAGAAACTTTGAGAAAGAATAAAACTTTAACTTTGTTTTAATACCTAGTCATTTTATCTTAGGATAAAATTACTTTCTTTTTCTTAATAATAAAAGCACATTCTATATACCTTCCATACTTAAGTTACCACAATAATTTTAGAAACTTTTTCCAAGCAAACTTCTGACAACATACAATTACCATGAACATTAAACAAACTTGTTAGGAAAATGATTTAATTTGATTATAACTATTTTTATTATTTTAAATTAATATCCATATTTAGTTATTAATATAAGCCCTTATTTAATTTTGGCCATTTGAATAGAGTTCTTATAATAATTTTCATTTATCAATTTAATATTACCATCCAGAGGTATCAAAATATACACTGACACTGAACAGACAAACACAAAACAAGTTACAACACATCAATAGAAATATACGACTTTGATTTTACTGCTTTTGAGAATTTTTCTGGAAACTGTATTGCTAAGTTTTCTTACTTTTCCAGTGGTTTAATTTTATTAGCCTCTATCTTCCCACAGCCTTATCATTATGTAGGCAGTAGGAGGTTTATAAAGTTGCTGCTGGAATGTATTCCTTATTTTAGTTAACTCTTTGGCAGAATAGTGATGCCCCTGCAACTAATGCTAGCTCTTTCTAATATTAATCTTACTAAATTTTTTGGAATAGTCCCTTTTGCTCCTGAATTGGTTAGACAGACTTTATTTTGTTTCTCAAGTATTAATTTTTTGGTAGTGGCAAAGTCCAGGCCGGCACTTGTCTAGGTGGCCACGCATAAGTTTGCTGAGAATTTGAGGGGGTGAAATTAACATTAATCTGTTGTGAATTTTGAACAGGTAGTGCTGTTGGAGAGGGCTGCTTTTTACAATCCTTTTGATAATGACCAGCCTTTCCACAGTTACAACAGGTTCTGAGACCTGAAAGAACTTGCAAAGCTTCCGGATCACCTGCTTTACTTGCTTGTGCAATGCTTTTCAGGGGTGTGGTCTGTGGTAAAGGAATTTTCACAGATGCTTTAGGAGGATTTAAAGATGACTCAAAAAAGAGGTTTAGGGAACTTGAGTCAGGGTTAAATGCTGGGGCAAATGGTGGGTTAAGGGAAGTCTCTTTAGGCACATCAACGTCCGCAGGTGGAACTGAAGGGTTAAAAGACAGCTGGAGCTGAAGGGCTATTAATAGCTTGAAAAGTGCCATAGGGATCCCTTGTGGTAGCCATGGCAACACAAGCCTCTGTAGGAGGCTCTGGATGGTCACTTTCAGCACATTCACTGTCATACAAATGTAAATCAGCCTCAAGCTGATCAGGGACAGAATCCTCTACCTCTGCATTTTCAGAGGGCTCACTAGATTGTTTGAAGAGGCTTAAGGGCCAGATTAATAAGATGTTTAGCCATATCAGAAACGTGAGGAATATTCAAATAAGATCCCCTTTGGTATAATAAGTCTCTTCCCCATAAGTTTCCTGACTTATTAATGAGACTGCCATTCTTATGATATCTAGAATGGCATTCATTGGCCCAGTGTAACCCTTTCTGACATATCGGACACACACAAGTTGGTATTGCTCTATTATTGCTGCTAGATGGAGCTCTCACACTAGTTTTGGCTCAGCTGTCTTTTGGAGAGGACAACATAAAGACCACTGGAAAAGTTCCGTAAACTCTCTCTTTCTTTTCTTCTCTTTTATTAGACAAGAGTTTATTTGTTTTAGGCTGTTCATGAATTTTTCAAATATATTTTCATTAAAATCAACATCAGTTCATTCTGCTATCAGTCCAGCAAAAGCAGTATCCTATTTATTATCTTCATTTTCATCTTTTTGTAATGGTTCAAGAGCAACAGAAGTAAGACTACACAAAGACCATACATGTATGGGAATTATCTCTCCCATTTGATAAGCCATTTTTAAAGCTTTCATGACTAACTTCCATTGTTTCAGATTTAAAATATTCTGCCCTTGCAGCTGAAACCAATAACAAAGTTTCTGTACAATAGAAAAGAGTTCCTCAAAAGTCAAGGATTTAATAGTTACACTGGTGCTTTTTAATAAAGTTTTTAACACTCTAGAGTACTCTTCAAAGTTCTACTGCTGATTCCCCATTTCCTTGATGATCCCAAGGATGTAAATTACTTTTTCCTTTTTTTTTTTTTTGAAAACCACTCATCAGGAGCTCCTTGGTCCACTGTGCACTGACTGAAAGAAAAGTTGCGTTTTCGTGTCCCTGTTCAGGTGCCAAATGTTGATGTTCTGGAACTGGTCAGTGAAAACGGTGCCACGGATGAGAAAAAATGAGAAAGAAACAAGAAATAACTGGGGCCAGGGGACCCTCCATCCAAAGGGAGGAGAGTGGTGCTGTGTAAAACATCATGGCTTTTATTTAGCTTTAGAGCAAAGAAAATACATGTGCGTATGTGAAAGTCAATAGATATGTGACGGACTACACATTACTAAAGTCAGCAAGTTTTTAGGGTTAATGGTTCAGTTCTCCTTACATTCCTGCATGTAACAGACCTTGTTAATCATTATCTGACAAATACCAGATACTCTCTTTGAAGCTTAGAATGCTTCTCCACCAGACTCCAACCAGATCTTATCTTAGTATCTTGAGACTACAGACTGTTTGTATGCATTTAAAATGGCAACCACCTCAAAATGGCGGATCCAATGACTCAGCATTGCGGCCTCCTCCCCCCTGCCCCTGTATTCCCCCAATATTACCTTATTTGGACATAAGCGGCCTACGAGCCTTGTGGGCACCACCCACCTCCCCTGCCAGGAAGCCCTTTACCCAGCAACAGCTGACTGTAACCAATCATCACAC
>JAQZBX010072583.1:0-15050 GCA_029593785.1 Cabassous unicinctus | reverse complement strand
ATTAGAGATTGACATCTAATAAGGAATGAAACAGGTATCAGTTCTACAAGGTCACTTCTTGTCGACCTGGGTAGATATGTGCTCTCCTTCTACCAGAGATTCCACAGAGTATATTTTCTAGGATTTGGGGAATAATTGACACAGAACTGACCTCACTTGCTTACTTTGCCACTGCCTCAAAAGTAGCTCAGCACTTCCTCAGGTACATCAAGGAGATATGGCTATCAGAGTAATCAACCTAGCTAGTGAAGCTCTAAATTTCACATAATTATCTCTGGAGATTTTTAGGTGTCTCTATCAAATCTGGGGTTTGAAATTCAATTTCTTGGTTAGAGAACTCAAATGATTTCATTGCATTGAATGAGATTGTGATATCCTAAGTTCTGATCACTGAACTTGTTTCTATTCCAAAATTGGAAAATCACTGACTGACACTCAATGGCTGGAAGGATCACTAAAGGCCACCTGATCATCCCCTGACCCCATATAATTCTTAACTCAAAGGCAAGAAGTGGTCACATCTTTCTAAGAGTTCTTGGCCTTACTTAGTACTCAGGAAATTCAAATAAGGACAAACCAGGCCAAGATGCCTCATTTGTGGCCAAGAATCATGGTTCAGAGTAGAACTTTTAAGTAGGAAATTAGGATGTGAAGTATTTCAACTGAGTCCTAGGATAAAACGCAGAACAAAATGGTGTCCTGATGAATAGGACAGGAGAATGGAAAGACTTAAAGGAAGGGTAGAGGTCCTTTATAAGTAAGAGAAGGGGGTAAAGCTGGAAGGGGTACTGAAAGCTGGAAGCCCTGGGTTCACCCTTGCTGAGCTTCAGATGTGGGCTCTGCCTACTGTGATTGTACTTAGTTTTCTCCAGCTTCTTTTACAGGGGCTAAGAAGAAGGGGTCTGGGAATTGAAT
Organism: Cabassous unicinctus; assembly: GCA_029593785.1. NCBI lineage: Eukaryota > Metazoa > Chordata > Mammalia > Cingulata > Chlamyphoridae > Cabassous > Cabassous unicinctus. The sequence goes on along the minus strand of JAQZBX010072583.1, from coordinate 14,135 downwards.
GACTGATTCCTGGTTTCAGTAGTGCTGTTTAGCAGTTCAAGTGGGTTCCACCAATTTCATAGTCCTTGGGGAGTTTTTGTGAGGCCAAAAGTGTTGAGAGTTCCAAAGAGCTATTGGGAAGGAGAGTGTTTCAGCATTAGACTAGATAATGTTGTTTGGGCCTGGAAAAGTTCAAAGTTCAATCATGAAACACTCTGGGAACTACTAATATGAACCAGGGTAGACTTGGGGATCTTTTAAAGGAATACACACAGCTGGGTATTTTCTGACTTCTCTGAACACTTTTATGACCAAATTGAAAGGAAAACTCCAATACTCATATACCTAGTCTGAAATCCCAATAAAAAACTTCAAGAAATGCCAGTGATCTCCCCAACACTTTGATAGGAGTCAGGAAATATTGGGCAGTTATAAAAGTTTCTAATGCTTCCAGTTCCTGATCTCCTTCTTTCTTTGTATCAAGCCAAAGCTGAACAGTTTCCCACCCCTCAATTCCGAATCTTGAAGTTTCATCCCCTATCTCTGTCCCAGGAAAGTTTTTCCCTGATAGGTCTCCTCACCAGCTGATTCTATATAGGCTATTCCCATTTACTTTGCCCCTGCTATGGAAATGTTTTCCTTGGTTTATTTTGCATGATAATGAAAAATATCCAATTCTGGGATACTGCCTTAAGAATCGTGGAACTAAAAGTTGTATTATGATATCATGATGCATTATTCTTAGTTTCATCTGTCAGTTTGTATGAATTGATACTAACAAAATTGTTTAGGATTCCATTTTTGTCCATTACTCACAACCATAAGATCTTTCATTCATAATAGAGGCCACAGACACTGTTCTGATACAGGATTTATTTTGTGTCAGAGTCCTGTAGAAAAGGACAAGTCTTGAGTTCTAGATGTTTGCACCTATGACTTTATATATAAACTGCAAATGCAAACAGCTCTGGGAATTTCTGAACAGTAGTTGAAAACATCATGGTATTTTTTTCATTCTAGCAATGAATACAATTTATTTGTCAAATGAACTTATATCTACAGGATATAATATCAACAAAACTGTTTGTTGTGAATTACTTATGCCAGAGGGCTGATATATAAATTTTGGTAATTATTGCCTTTTAGGCTTCTTCATGTATTCTTTTGCCTTCACATTTTGTATTATGCATATTCTGAGTCAGAATGGAAATATTAAGATGGGACTGTCTGCTTTTTAAATCTTTCGGAAAGTTTGATGTTCCTTTTTATAATAAATTTGGTGGAATGAAATATTTACATGTTAGTCTATTTATTCCTCTCTCTTGCTGAAAATGGAGAAGGCTAAAACTTTGAGTTCTGTTTTGCAGGATCCCTGCAGCAGGACCGTTTATATTACAGAAAAAAATGGCCTGTTTGTATTTTTCTTCCACCAAGGTGTACCTCTGATGAGGAAGGACCCTGAGTAAAATAATTATTGCCTTGAAAAAGTTATAAATCTGAAGACAAGAATGGACAGAAATAGAATTAAGGTTTTTTGTTGCTGTCTTTTTGTGTTTCATCAATAAAGATGATGAAATCTTGTTTGGACTTCTAGAAATCTATTTTCATGTCCACTTAAGAAAATGTCCAGTTATGAAGGAAGGTTTCTTTGAAATAAGACCAAGATCCCTAATTTCACTTTGCAGTTCTAAAAGTAACAGACAATAAACTTTGTTGTCTGTCTTTGTTGTCTGTTGACTATATAGTAGATTTGAATTATAATCATAGGAAAAAAAATTACTTATATGTATATATTTTTAATATTTAAAATCAATTCCTTAATTCTTTGAGAGAAATGCAGACTTTTTTATTGCCTCCTTGAAGGCTTGTTGGACTTGCTTATTCCTAAGAGTATAAATGAAAGGGTTCATCAAAGGGATAACTGAGGTGTTGAGCAATGATACCACCTTATTAATGGCCACCCCTTCCTTAGGTGGTTTGACATAGATGAAGATGCAACTTCCATAGGTGATGGAAACTACAATCATGTGGGAAGAACAGGTGGAGAAAGCCTTTTTCCTTTGTTGAGCAGAAGGAAGTCTTAAAATGGTCTTGATGATATATGTGTAGGACAAAATCACACACACTAGTGTGAATATGAAGGTCAGCACAGCCATGATTAGGACAAGTTGTTCTATGACTTCTGTATCTGAACATACAATCTTCAGAAGAGGAGACGCATCACAGCCAAAATGGTCAATGAGATTGGAGCTACAGAAATCTAGCTGAACTCCCAGGCTAAGCGGTGGGAGGATGACCATTAGCCCAGTCAGCCAACAGCAGAGGACAAGTGCAGTGCACACCTTGTCGCTCATGATGGTGGTGTAGTGCAGAGGCTTGCAGATGGCCACATAGCGGTCATAGGACATGACGGTTAGAAGAAAGAATTCTGTTGCTCCAATGAGGATGATAAAAAATAATTGAATCAAACAAGCTTCATAGGTAATACTCTTGTCACCTGTTGTCATGCTGTAGAGGAATCTAGGAACACAGACTGTTGTAAACATTATTTCTAAGATGGAGAAATTTCGAAGGAAAAAGTACATTGGTGTTTTGAGGTGAGAGTTCAACAGTGTGAGCAGGATAATAATTAGATTTCCAGCAACAGTGAGAATGTAGGTGAGAAACAGAAATACTAATAAAACAACCTGTAGTCGTGGGTCATCTGTTAGTCCTAGCATGATGAATGTTGTTATTGTGGAATGATTTCTCATTGCTGTCTTCATATATAAAACTAGCATATTTTTATTAATCAGAACTTTTGAATGTGAGGAATAAAGGGAAAATAATATTTAAGGTTATTATAAAGTTAAAACTCAAACAAGGCATTTGTAACCATTCCCCCTTCTTTTTTTAATTGATCTTCATAATACTGAATAGAAATATCATCCTGCTTGATTTCTAGGAATTCTTCTTTATCCACATCTCCAGAGTTGGGTTCATGGAAAATGTCTATCTGAAGTTACAATAACACTCCGGTTACAAAACCAGTTTTATAGTAGTCAACAAGCACCATGAAGATCTATCAGAGAAATGAAATTAGGAACTGTGTTATGGTATCCTGATTGTCAAAGTAGTTAAATGGAAAGAGTCTGTACCAAAATTATATTTCTCCATTTATCATGACTTCACATCAAGTCATTCTCATATCCCATGAAAATAAAATACCACCAGTGGCTTATTTGTACATTTTCCTTTGCTTTGAAAACCTTGTTCCCTTCAACTAATCCCTGCTGAATCTCACCTACATCTTAGGTGACCTGGGTTTTGTGTCCCAAAATTATGTGAATTTTCATGGATCCCATTCTCTTCCAGGGAATTCCTCTTTGCACCTTCTTCATTGTAATGTGCTGAAATATTCAAGCCTGTGTCCCTCCTATATATCAGTCTGAATAATCTCTGCTTTTTTACATCTCTGAATTCTAGTTTTAATATCCATCTGATTTGTAACATCACACTCATCCCTTGCCTTACCAGAACACTGAAAAATGACATGTTCATTTGGTCTTTTCCAGATTAGAGAATCATGGTCTTAGACTCCCAAGATTCTTGGTGGGGACCTGTAGTTTATACATAGATATTTCTGTACCAAATGCCTTCTGAGAATACATGTCAGTTCCTTTCATAACATAAAATTTTATCCTTCAATGTGGGCAGAGGAGGGAGATTTCCTTTTGGGGAAAGAGACATGATTCCTTTCTTCAAAGATTTACCTTGCCCTTTGGCAAGCATTGATGCCCTTAACCATGTTGTTCACATGGTCCCACCCTGTCCTATAGCATTCTAAAGTAAGGATGAATCAGTCATTGTTTATTCCCCCAAAAACATTTATTTGCAGGAATTAATACTTAGCTTGGATTGAGTATTTCATGTACAATAAATTAAATTTGTCTATTAAATACAGATAATCTTAAAAGCTAACAAATCAAATCCATCCTTAAGAGTTCCTACCAAATTGCCTCTCTGTGTTGTTCCTTCTCAGGATCATATAAAAGAGTCCATCTTTCACTACTTCCATTGAAGCTGTGGAGTAGATGTTTGATATATCACATTTTCTCCTTAGTCACTTACCATATCTGTAATTAGGACAATATTACACATGTAAGTGTCAGAGCTGGAATATGACCCTGTTCAAACAGGGTTCCAAAGTATAGAATTTCTAGTAAAGGTGTAATTTTAGAATTTTGGGCAATTGTTCATCTTTAGTCAAGTCTAATAATCATGAATTAATTAAATTTTAGATTTCAAATCTTTCCTAAGCATAAAATATCTTAAGAACATCTGGGTTTCTTCAATAAGTGACCAGAATAAAATAACCCAGTGAGACACCAATTATTTTGTAATCTGAATGATTTTTATGTGATGTTGTAAAATATTCCCCATAAAATGCCCCAAGTGTCATTTTCTTCTCAGTGTGGGGATGGCATGATAACTTTTCTGCTGTAGAAAGTTGTCACGGTGTGACAGGATTTATAGAAACCTTCAAAGAAAGAGGCTACTGGCTTAGGCTCTAGCATAACTGATTTCCATAACTGATTGGCAGCTGTTTAATAAGGTATACTCACACAGAGCTAGTATACTAGACTAAAAGTCAGTGTTTTCTTGTATCCACACACATTTCCACTTCTTTCCTCCACTTTTTTTCTCTTCATTTCTATCTACTTTCATAACCTGTGCCTTCAATAACCCAATGGCTTCATGCTGGTTCAACACAACTGACTCCAAATAACCTTGGTCTGCCAAGAATAGACCTTGGTCTGTGCTAACAACACATTGGCTGTGTTGTTATCACAGTCTCCTAAGTTATTCTGTCTTTCTTGTATATCTTAAGAAATATCATCATGTGTCCTTAATTCTTAGGAAGAACCTGGATTGAAATTTACAAATAGCTTGCATCATTGTTTGAATGACTGGTAAAGAGGAAAATCATTAGCATAAATAAATTTTATTTATCATAGAATTTCAGTCTATGTAGACTGAACAGTTTCCTTCCTAATATCAAGGATAATTTTAAATTACGGGGAGCTAGTATTAATCATTTTCTGTTTAACAACAACATTATTGTAATCCTCCATAAGGTTAGCATATATTCATTTATTGCAGTCATTTAGAAACCACCAAAGAGTATAATGCAAAATAAACCCTTATATTGTTATAACAGGAAGTCCATTGCTATTAACATCTTGTATTTATTTTCAGCTTGTTTATGGATGTAAAATGATGCACAGGCAGTATTTACATTTTATAAAATTAACATTAGATTGTAAATACCATTTGATGTGGTTTCCTCACTTAACATCACACTTATTCATTTGAATTTAATCAGTTATATTGTTTTTCCTCATGTCATTAAATATCCTTCCAAACACAATTTTATTTGTTCACTATATTCTATTATGCAAGGAAGAAAATTGAAAAATGAATAGCTCTAATATTAGAAATTTCTGTTTCTTCCATTTATTATATGATAATCTTTTAGTGAACATACTTATATATAAATTTTTAATAGCCATATATTATATAACACATTTAAAAACTAGTCAAAAAAGAAATAGTGAATCAATATGCTATTGGCACTTATTGATGATCTAGGACTTTAGAAAATGTGTCTGAGTGTACATTCTCATCAGTTTCTGATATTTTTTTCTCTAAACTCTGCATATTTTGGTGGTGTTTTTTGGGGTATTAATGTAGATAATTTTTGATAATAAGATAGTACTAACTGATATTTGTTTAATTTGCATTTTTCTCATAAGTGTGATAAAACATTTTGTTTTACATACTTATTGGCTATTTGTAAATCTCATATTTCATTACCAATCTTCATTATCATATTTCTCTGACCACCTAATATTTTAAATTTACAACAAACACCTTCTTATTGAACATCATTTTGTATTTTAATTTGACTGTAATCACCAGTAAAAGAATAACTAACTTCAGAGACTTCAAATCCTATATAATCTAACCTAATTAATATGGCTTTAGTTATTATGGATTCTTTGAGAACTCAGATAGTCTAGCTTCTAGGATAAACTAAATAACTCTTTAGCAAGGTGCTAAACAGTTTAGAAGTGATGGCTTTCCCTTTCAAGTTTTTATCTTGCCCCCATCCTTATTATTCTATGAGAAAGTGAGAGTTTTCAATATCCTTTTTCAGTCTCTCTTATTATACAACAAATGTGACAACATTCTCCATTTGTATACAGTGCTGGTCTTATCCATAACTCTGGTCTCTACCAAGAGCCCTTTGAAGAAAGAAACTCATATTCAGATGCCACATAATTTACAACAAAATGACAATCAGAAGTAACTTTTCAAATCTTCTCTGAGCATGAATGTACTACTTTGGTGTTCAATTTCTAGGAGAAAGATCAAAGCTTACTGCTTTTACCCAAGAATTGCTTCTGTACAAGTCCACAGTTCTAGCCCCCAAACTTTCAGGCACTGAAAGGCATACATTTCATACTTACTTTCTGGTAATTTCCCAACAATTTTGGGCAGTGTATCCCAAAGTTGTCTCTTTGGTCTGAGAAACGCTGTGTGCTCGTGCCTATATTCAGTTAACAGAGGCATCCTTTTCAGCCCCACATGCTTTTCCAGGTATGAGTGCCTGTGAACTCAAGGTGGTCCATAAGGTGACTGTTGGCCACATTATGACAGAGACCCCCACCACTTTTCTCTCACCAAGTTTAGAATGGGATCTGATAAGAAATCATATCTCATTAAACCAGGAAAAATATTCCCTGCTATTCTGGAACTGAAACAATGGACAAGCAATTGCAAGTGAATGTTAGCAACCCTCCCTGGCTTAGGAGGTGAAGATGTTCTGACCTCTCTGTGCAATGAAAAGGGTTGCTCTAAATTGTCATTATGAAAATGGCATGTGTTTTGTTATTTTAGTCTGCCCAGGCACACAGGGAGTAGCTGAGTGAAAATACAAAAATGTCTCTGGTTATCTTATTCAAATCACTAATTAATCTACAGTGAAGTTAACTTTGGCCAAAAGAGAAAAATAAATAAATTAATCAACACCTGTGGGACAGTGTCCACAGAGAAAAGATGCAACATTAACTGCATCGGTTGCACCAAATAAAAAATTAGATGTTAAAGTGAAAATCTGATTGCCATCATATTCTCTTTACATTGTTTATTGGCTTCTTAGATTAAATTAAGGAGAAAACTAGTTAGAATATGCTAGGGATTATCTGATGATTTCTGCTTTATGGGACGCACGCATGTGTCCTAATCAAGGCAAATCATCCAAGATATCTTATTATTAATTCATAAAGCTCCTTGTTTCAAAAATAGGTGGCTTAATGTTTCTTTGATTTTACTGACCATATGATCAATTCACTAGCTCTATCTTGCTAGAACAAATTATTATTCCTATATTAACTACACTGTTATTTCATGTTCAATACATGCAAGGATCTTGCTAAACTCAATGATATCCTTCTGCCTACCAAGAATGCTGGATGTGAATGCATTGTGCTGAGTACCCAACTTTTGCTCCTAAGTCTGATGATCACACCTCCACCCTTTCAACCACAATGCCCAGCTGTGCCAGCCATTACTTGTTAGGGTAATTAAAATTGTGCCAAATGCCTTCTGTATTTAACTGGATTTTGAAATATTTTCACGGTTTTACTTTTATATAGACTCAGATTTATTTTTAGTATTACCAGTTTTTATGTCCAAAGAACTTATAATAATTCTTGTATTACATATTGCATGCCAATGCATTCTCTCAACTTTTGTTTTACTGAGAGAGCTTTTATTTCATTTTCTTTTTGATAAAAAAAATATTTTCACAATATTTTCAACAATTATTTCAGTGGATATGCAATTCTTGGGTAACAATGGTTCCTTTCAGTAGTTTAAAAAAATGCTTTATGGCTTTCCTGGTTTCTGATGAGAAATCTGCTATGATTCTTATCTTTTTACTGTGTATGTAATATTTACCATTCTTGTGGCTGTCTTGAAGTTTCAATATGACACATCTAGTTTCCTCTGTTTCCTAATTTTGAGAGTATAAAAAGTTAAATATCAAACATTTGTATTGTCTTTGATGATCTATTTTGGTCATTTTCCTCCCTCCCTCCCTTCCTTCTCTTCTTTCTCTTAGTTCAGGTAATTCGATGGTCCAACATTCCTGTTCTTTTTGTGTGTATATATATGTACATATATACACATATACCTATAAATACATATATGTATACATATTCCTCTAAATATGTATATGATATATCTGTAGAATTTCTATTTCATTTTTCTTGTTTCCATATTTCTGCGCTAACACCCATTTTGTTCATGCATGTGTCAGATCTCTCTAGCACATATTTTAACATAGTAATTTCAGTTATTTCAAAGTCTTTGTCTGATAGATCCATCATCAGTGTCATCTCTGATTCTGGCTGATTATTGCTTTTTATCCTGACAATGAGTCTTTCTCTTTTTTTTTCCTAGTTCCAAAAATTGTGCTTCCAAGAGTAGAACCTGAGATTAGTAATATTTAAAGGTAGAAAAGAACATGGTTCTTGATTTATTAGGCTGTCAATATTGGGGGTTGTGTGATTTAGTCAATAATTGTGTTTGAATTGTGATTTCTTGTTGCTATTGTTACTTTTTTTGCACCACAGACTAGAAATCGATTAAGTAAAGGGCTGTTACTGCCATCCTCTTCTCATGCAGTCTGAGGTACCAGAGGGTTTTCAATAAAATTGAAGTATATTAGCAACAATCCAATCCAAGATGCTGCCATAAACCAAATATTTTATAGGTCTCATTTCTTTATTTCATTATTGATTGAAGTGGTTTTATTTACTTCCACATTCATACTGCAAAAATATTCTGTTGGATATTCCTTCATTAACAATTTATGACATAGGAAGCAATTATATAACCTATCTGGTTATTTTAATTTTGAAATTCTATCTTTTTTCCAAGGGTGAAATCCTGTGTAATGGTCTCTGCAAATTAGATGATTGGAGACTCAATATAATTCTGAAATAAGATAGTGAGCATGATTTTCTGATCTTACTAGTTAATAGCAAAAATTTTCTGTTGACCTTTACTAACAGAATTTCCAGCACAATGTTGAATAACAGTGGAAACAGTGAGCATTTGTGTCTTGTTCCAGATGTTAGATTGAAAACTTTCAGTCTTTCACCATTGAGTATGATGTTAGCTCTGGGTTTTTTATATATGTACTAAATCATCTTGTGGAATTTTTCTCTTCTTCTTATCTTTCATAAGTGTTGTTATGAAGAAAGGATGGTGGATTTTGATAAATGCTTTTTTGTGTCACTTGAGATCATCATGATGCTTTTTCTTTTTGTTTTGTTATTTTGGTATATTACATTAATTGATTTTGTTATCTTGAACCATCCTTGCATACCAGGAATAAAACCCACTTGAGATTGTGGGAATGTGGCCAATGGGGTAGACATATAAATCTTAGCTCTCACTAAAACAACAAATAAAAGCCAGAGGCTGCCATGGGGAACTGCTTTGGGACATAGCAAACCAGGACACTGCTGACCAACTCCCAGAAGAGTGAGGGTCAGAGAAACGAAGAAGCCAAAACAAGTAATCTTAAGTTATTAAACTTCCTGGATGCCAGAAAGGGCTCCCTCCCCCACCACTGAGATATTAAGGGAGGGTAAAACTCTTGACAAATTGTATCTAACTGAGAGTAAAGCAGACGTCTACTTCCATGGGAAGTGCTCTGAGTCATCTAGGAGGGTACTGGTCAGATAAGGGGAGCCAGGAATAATCAGCAGCTGCTTACCTCGGTGACTGGAAGGGGCACACATACCTAGTCTTCAGGGCAGACAGACTAGGTAGAAAGCCTGGCCCCCTGCTCCAAAAAGGTGTGTGACTGCAGAGTCCCTGCAAGGAAGAGGGGTCTGGGAGTGATTTCTTTGCAGCAAATTTAGTCACCTGGGCTCCCCTTGAATATTGGAAGGGACCCCAACTCCACGGGGAGAGGGAAGGGGGATTGTCCCAGGTTGTTGGTCAAGCCCAGTCACCTAGGTAAAGAGAAGAAGTACATCAGATAGGAGTCAGAGACAGGCAGCAATCAGCACCACTCCAGCTGAATGCAGGGGATCTAACCTGCCCTGGGGAAAAGGGGTGGATAGCCTTCTGAAAGGCAAATGAACCCAAGGACTGGCAATAACTCAGTGGGAGTATTCCTGCCTATCACATGTGAAGTCCCTGGTTTGATTTCTGGCTATTCCTTAAGAAGAGATCCACCAGGTTATCAGGTATCCAGCTGAAACTTTATGACAGGGAACATATAAACGTTTCCTTTGTATTAGTTTTAATCAGATCTTTTATTTAAAAAAACAAAAACAAATTTCATTTTCTTTTATTTCCTTTACTTTACTCACTAAAACTCAGTTCAAACATGAAGAGGGCAGGCTCTAGGTTGAGTGATTGAGGAACACCAGCAACCTGAGAAGAGCCTTAGTGGTCTAAGAAAGAAGGCTGTTTTTCCATGTTTATTATTTATTTCTTCTATCTCCTTTTCAAAAACATGAATTGCTGTTGTCTTCTTTCTTACTTGTTTTGTATCCCCTCCCTTTCTTTCTCTGCTTGTTTATTTTTGCTTTTTCTTTCTTTTATTTTTCTGGTTACTGATCTATTCTACATACTCTATTTCTTTTCACTCCTTCATCTTGACACCTTTTTTTTTCCATTGTTGATTTTTCATTCCACCTCTTTTATTTGTTCTCTAATTATTCTTGTTTGTAGTTCTCCCTCTCTCCTCTTTTCTCTGTATACTTTCTCTTTTTTAATTTTTTCTTTCGCTCTTCTCTGTTTTCTTTTCCCCTCTTCTCACCATTCCAGCATTTTAATACATTCTATATATTTGTTTCTCTATTCTGTTTCTTGTTTCATTGTTTCAATTCCTAATCTTATCTTCTGTGCTTCTTACTTATGTTAATTTTTCAATTTCCTAGGTCTTGTACATTTACTTTCCTGCCTTTTACTAATACCATTACTATTATTCTTTTTGTCTTCTTATATGTTTCCTTTTATCTGGTTCTTTTTTTTTTCTTTCTTTCAAAGAAACATAGGCAGATCTCTCTCACAAAAAAACCCTGAGCTTTTTTGGGAACCCACAGAGTAGGAGGCTTCAGGGCATTGATCAGGAGGGAGCTGGGCAAAGAATAAATTCCTGAAGGTGTTGCTGGCCTGATTTTTGGTTACTGTGTTTCCTCTTCCTTGCTTTGTCCTTTTTTGTCTAAACTGATTTTGTATACCAAGGCTATCTCTTTTTGTTCCCTCATCATTTTATCTTCTGCTTTCTGTTGTTATTCTTACATTCTACCTCTCATTGTTTAGTCTCCAACTTTTCTGGTTTTATTTCTGCTGCATGTGCCCTGTTTTCTTTCTTTTATTAACTTTTTTTTGTTTTTGTCTTTCTTTTCTCTTTCCCTCTCACCTCATCATACTGGCCTTTTAATTCAGTCTATATATTTTTCTTTATTTGGTTTCCCTTTTCATGGTTGGCCTCTACTTTTCTATTCCTATTATGCTACAATGCTTACATGAGTTAAATATTCATTCTCCAAAGTCTTAAATGGTTCATCTTCTAACAATTACTATTATTATTACTATTATTGTTCTACTTTAGTTACCTCATTCACTTTCTCTGGCCCTAATTTATTTCCTACAAGGAAACATAGACAACTGCAATGAAATAAAATAAGAAGAAAAAAGTGTCAAAGAGAAAACTTAACACACACACAAAAACAGCAAGTAAATAAAACCATAGGGTAAAGAGAGAAGCTAATCAACTGAATATACCCATCAAGATAAAAGGATGAGCAAAAGAGAAGAAAACTTTATATAGCATACTATAAAACAGGAAGACATGGCTCAGTCCAATAAACAAACTAAAAACCAGAAAGAGGTGCAGAACATTGAACAACTAAACAAAGCTGTCCAAACAAGTATCCTGGACCAACTTAATGAATTAATGAATTGAAGAAGAGATTAAAGATATTAAGAAGACACTGGGAGAACACACTGAAGTATTGTAAACATACATAAAAAGATAACAGATATGATGGTGATGAAAAAAGACACTGGAAGCAAATAGCAGTAGATTCAAACAGGTGGAGGACAGAATTAGTGATGTGGAAGACAGTACATCTGAAATCAAACAGAGAGTAGAACAGATAGATAAAAAGATAGAAAAAATCCAGCAAGGTCTTAGTGATTTGAATCACAACACAAAACACACAAACACACACATTATAGGCATCCCAGAGGGAGAAGAGAAGGGAAAGGGGACAGAAAGAGTGTTGGAGGAAATAATGGCTGAAAACGTCCCACCCCTATTGAAGGAGATGGATGTACAAGTTCAGGAAGTGCAGTGTACCCCAAACAGTATAAATCCCAACAGGCCTACTATAAGACATATACTCGTCAAACTGACCAATGCTCAAGACAAAGAGAAAATACTGAAAGCATCAAGAGAAAAGAGAGCCATCACATAAAAGGGAAGCTCAATAAGTTTAAGTGCTGAATTCTTATTTGAAACCATGGAGTCAAGATGCAGTGGTATGGCATAGTTAAGGTACTAAAATAAAATAGTTTCAGCCACGAAGTCTCTATCCAGCAAAACTGGCATTCAAAAATGATGGATAGTTCAAAATACTCATAGTTAAAGAGAAATTAAGAGAATATGCCAATAAGACTGGCCATTCAAGAAATGCTAAAAGGAGTTCTGCTGTTGAAAGGAAAAAACAGGAGAGAGAGAGCTGGAAGAAAGTGTAAGAACAACTAAAAAGACAAAAAGAGAAATGAAAACAAGATATGGCATACATAAAACCAAAGAAAATATGGGTAATGTAAGTAATTCCTTGAGGGTAACAACACTGAATGTTAATGGATTAAACTCACCAGTCTAGAGAAACAGATTGGCAGAATGGATTATGAAATATGACCCATCTAAATGTTGTCTAAAAGAAACCCACCTTAGACCCAGGGATTCAAGGGGGCTGAAAGTGAATGGCTGGAAAACAATCTTACAAGCAAACAATAAAGAAAAAAGGAGAGAAATTCACAAGGAGTCTACATTGACAAACGGAGAAATTGATGAACTCAATAATACAATTACAAACAAAGAGATAGACTCAGTCATCAAAAAGTCCCAACTAAGTAAAGTCCCAGACCAGAAGGCTTCACAGGTGATTTCTACCAAACATTCTGGAAAGAACTAACACCAATCCTGCTTAAGCTCTTTCAAAAAATAGAATTAGAAGGAACATTTCCTAACTCTTTCTATGATGCCAACACTACCCTAATACAAAACCCCAAAAAAGATGCCACAAGAAAGAAAAATTACAGGCCTATCTCTCTAATGAACCTAGATGCTAAAATCTTCAACAAAATAATTGCTAATAGCAATCAACAACATATGAGATGAATTATGCACCATGACCAAGTGGGTTTCCTCCCAGGTATGCAAGGATGATTCAACATAAGAAAATCAATCAATGTAATACACCATTTAAACAGACTGAAAGAAAAAAATCACATATCATCTATATAGATGCAGAAAGAGTATTCAACAAAATACAGCACCCTTTCCTTATAAAAACACAGGAAAAGATAGGAATAGTGGGTCATTTTCTGAACATGATAAAGGGTATATATGAAAAACCCACAGCTAACATCTTCAATGGTGAAATCCTAAAATCTTTCCCTCTAAGAACAGAAACAAGACAAGAATGCCTCTATCACCACGCCTATTTAACATTGTCTTAAAAGTACTTGCTCTAGGACTGAGTCAAGAAAAAGATATATAAGACATCCAAATTGGAAAGGAAGAATTCAATATTTCACTATTTTCAGATGACATAATGCTATACATAGAAAGCCCTGAGAAACCTACAACAAAACATCTAGAGCTTATAAATGAGTTCAGTAAAGTCACAGGCTATAAGATCAATGCTCAAAAATCTGTAGCAATTATAGCAATTACACCATTAATGAGCAATCTGAGGTGGAAAACAAGAAAAAAATGTCATTTACAACAGTAACTAAAAGAATCTAATACTTAGGAATAAATTTAACTAAAGATGTAAAGGACTTAT
>JAQZBX010072582.1:0-15053 GCA_029593785.1 Cabassous unicinctus | reverse complement strand
GGTGTCAGGTGAGGAAGTGGCGGGCCCCGAGGTGGAGAGGGGCAGCTTGCAGGCAGAGCAGGAGGGCTGCCCAGGAGGCAGCGGGCAAGCCCGGAGCCCACGTCCAGGTGAGGGAGGAGAGACTGGGGATGGGAGTGTCAACAGTGTACAGCAAGGACCATACCAGAGAGGACCAGACACACTGGGTCAGAATAAACTTGGAGGAGAGGAGGGAGGTGAGATGGGAGCCACAGGGAGCTCCGGCCTGTGAGTGTGAAGACGGGGAAGGGGCAGCCAGACAGGTGTGAGGGGGACAGGTGAGGGCAACCGCCTGGCAGCTTTCAAGAGGGAGAGAGGAGCTGGGAAAGCCGAGTGCAGCACAGATGTCAGGAGGCGGGGGCTGGAGAGGGGGCAGGGTGGGCAGTTTCCCAAGAACAACCTGAGTGAAGGCAGAGGCCTGATTGCAGTCAGCTGGGGAGCCGGTGGGGCGGGGGCAGTGGGCAAAGGGGCCACACGGGGTGGTCAGGAGGGCAGCCAAGCTGAGGCCAGAGTTAGAAAGGTCTTGGAAGCCAGCCTGTGGTGTGTCTGTAAACCACTGGACAGTGGGAACTAGCCAGTAGTAATAGTAATAATAACAATGGCCGCTAACAGTCATTGACTGCTTAACTGTCAGTGACTATTCTAAGAGCTTTGCCTGTATTACCTTATTTTGTCCTTACAACACTTTGAGACAGGTGTCATTATCTGTTTTAGCTTCCCAGATGCTAAGACAAATCCAGACACGGGGTTGGCTTAAACAATGGGAATTTCTTAGCTCACGGCTTTGAGGCTGGGAGGCGCCCACAATGGAGGCGCCAGCAAGGCGACGCTTTCTCCCGGAAGACCGGGGCGCGCCGGGGCTGGCTGCTGCTGGTCCTTGGGTCTCTGGCTTTTCCGTCACATGGCGATGCACACGGCGGCGTCTTCTTTCTCTTCCGGGTTCTGGGGACTTCCCCGTGGCTTCTTTTTCTGTGTCCAGTTTCCTCTGCTGTAAGCCCCCCCCCCCATTCAGTTTGGACACACCTGAAATAAATAACCTCTTCAAAGCTCCTATTAACAAATGGTTCACCCCCACAGGGCCAGGGGTTGGGAGCTGAACGAGCCTTTGTGGGGTCGTGATTCAATCCCCATTTTCCTACTTTGCAAACATGGACACGTAGAGCACAGAGAGCTGAAGGGACTCCGTTAAGGCTGCACAGGTGCCCTGGCCCCGACCCCTCCCTCGAGCAGCCTGGCCAGGGCTGGGCTCAGTGCTGTGGAGCCAGGGCAGAGATGGGGGTGGGGGCGGGCGCTGAGGCCCTGCTGCGGGGAGGGAAGGCCGCTCCAGGTGGGAGCCCAGCCTGCCTTGCTGCGCACTGAATATTGAAACAGACGAGATTCAGTGAAAAGCAAAAAAGAAAGGAAAAAGAAGAAAAGCACGAACAGCGCTGGCCAGTTCCTCTATCTCTGGCAAATGCTTTTATGTGCAGAGAGCCTTTCTACAAGGGCACACAGGTAGCCGGGGAGGGGCTGAGGGTCGGAGACCGGGAGGAAACTTGGTTTTTCTGTCTACTCATGCGGTGTACATGTTTTGTTTAACCATTTTCCCCTCCCCGACTTGAAGTAACCATATCCTGAGTTGTTTACCATTCACATGGATGTTCTTATACCAATTTTTTAAAATGGCATGTTGTGAAAATCTATAAACTTGGTCTACCAAATTATTATTCTGCAACTCATAATTTTTGCTCAAACAATTTAAAGATGTTCCTTCCGGTTCCCATTCTGCAGAGAGTTCTTAGTCCTGATCACAGGTTCAAGTTTGTTGATGCCTTTTCTTTTTTCCATGGTAACCACAGTGCCCACTCCTTCTCCTTTAGTGTGTAAATGTGTTGGATTTTAATAATAGGTGTTCTGATATTGAGCCATCTTTGCATTTTTGCAAAAGTATGTCCCCATTTCAAATAGTTCACTCTTAATTGCCAGTTATCTTAAAGCATTCTAATGGAGCGTTATGTCTGGAGTCTGCCAATAGAAATATTTTGTAGGAGTTGTCATGTATCTTTAGGACACATTTCTAGTTATCTAGTTCTCCTATTTATAATCCTTCTGTGGTTCTCTCTTGCTCTCTGAGTTTCAAGCACCTCTGACTGTTTTCAAGGCCCTTCACGTTTTATGAGCTCATCTTTATATTCCTTGCCTGTCTCGGACTTCTTTTCTACACCAATTTTTTGACAACTCTCATGCTTTAGTATCTCTATAACCCACTACTTCTTCCCATTTTTAGAATCCTTGGCTTAGTTCAAGCCTCAGCATTCCGTGACTCAGCACCACTCTAAATGGTTTCTCAGTAATCATCATAAGGCAAAATGGAGTGATGTCATGGATCCTTTTTGCCCACAAGATAAGTCAAACTTTTTGATATAACACATCCATGATCAAGTTTCCATCTGCGAGACATATTTCACTGAGGAGGCCACGGGGGTGAAAATTTGCAGAATATATCTGTGGCTCACTTTGGCACCAGCACCACTCTTGGCAATGGGACTTGAGGTTTGTGAACTGGCTTGTATGTGGGAATCGGGAGTGGGGTGCTGGCATTACAAAAATCTCATAGTAAGGCATCAGCTTTAGGACTGTGTAGCGTGTGGAGGCTGAAAAGGAAGTAGGGAAATCACTATTGGAGGTCGAATCTTGTGGAACTCGCTAAGGAGATTTCCAGATGGAATGCTGCAAACACCAACGGACTTTGGCTAGCTGCCTAAAAGAAGGCACAGGAGGAGCAGGGTGGGCTCACAGAACTGTTTGGTTTTCAAGCAAAATTCAAAGGAACACGAAGGAGCCAGGTCTTGCTGAGGTTCAAAATACAACTGTTTCTCATCCCTCATCTTTCCGGGCACAAGACTCTCAATGGAAGAAGTGTCCCCAGGCAAAAATTAAAGCCAGGGAGATGTCTGAAAAATGGGCCTTCCTTTGGGGTCCAGATCAGTTCAAGGGTGTGGCGAGAAGGCTATAAGATCATTTGTTAGGAAATATTTGGGGTAGAGCCTCCTAGACTCAGCTGCACATACAGGCTCAGAGAATCTTTGAGAAAAATCTCAGAACTTCTCAACTAGAAAAAGAGGCATCCTTCTGCAGTACCCTAACTCAGAGCACAAAGTAGAGAGGGACTGGTCTAGCAAAAATTTCTGGGTGGAGGTTTTGTTTAATAGAGTAAACCTCAATTCGAGTCACAGAAATCCCACAAAGATTTTAAGAAATGTGTATTGATGGTAAAAGGAAAGAAAATAAAAGGATAGAGCAATTTCAAAACTGAACAGCCTCTGAGCCTCCAGAATTCTTTGGGCAGGAAGAAGGTTGAGGAAGCTACTCAGCTTGAGCCGAGCCATTGCTATGGGAAACATAAGCCATTT
Organism: Cabassous unicinctus; assembly: GCA_029593785.1. Classification (NCBI taxonomy): domain Eukaryota; kingdom Metazoa; phylum Chordata; class Mammalia; order Cingulata; family Chlamyphoridae; genus Cabassous; species Cabassous unicinctus. Next base: position 11,643 of record JAQZBX010072582.1, on the reverse strand, counting down.
CTTCTAGAAAATGGGGAAAGAGTCAGAGGCCAGCGCCCAGCGCCTCGAGAACAGAGCCTGGGGCCAGGAAGAGCCAGATCACGAGCAGAAGCTGGCTCTAAGCGAGGAACTAGTGGCGCATGCGCAGCTACATCCAAGGGAATATATGCAGACGATATTGCAAATGAATTAAGCACATTTTTTAGGTATTTCTATTCTTTTTGAATTGGCATATTTACATTTTAAAGTGATCTTTTCTGTACCTTCCGTGAAGCTCCCTGTTTCCTAGCATAGCATAGCATGCATAGCAAGGGTTCTTTGATGCACCTCAAACAATTTAGAGATGCATCACAGTAATTTGAGACTAATAACCATAAAAATGCCGATGTTTGCAAATGATTTACTTTATAAATAACTTAGAGCAATTCAAGGTCATATCTCTGTAACATTCTTCTTGCTTGCATTTTCATGTCCCCTTAACGTTGTGTGCTGTAAAATTTCCATCTATCCCCATGCGCTAATTAGCCTCTTCTCCTGGCTCTGCGCTCAAGGATGCCGGCCTGAATGGAATACATCAATAGTCTCACATGCCTTCTGCTTCCAGGACGGATTTGGCTAATGGAGAATGCTGGCAAAGAGGGCAGAGGGAGGAAGATGGCAAAAGCAAAGTATTTGTTTTTTGCCTCTCTCTGTCCGATACATCCCTGCAGATCGCCTGTGTTCCTTGACCACAGCTCTTTTTAGATGGTGCTCCACCACAGCTCCCTGTCTCTGTGCTCCAGTGACTGTTTCCTCCACGACCCTGCCCCTGTAAGGTTGTCCTAGTGCACGGTTGTTATTAGCTTCATGATAGGGGCTTTGTTTACTGGGTCCCTTATATCCTACCCACAGAAGGAAATGGTCCCTTTTTTTTTCTACGTGGTTAGAGAAGATCATGGGATTTTTCTTCTTCAATTTATCAATGTGGTTTATTACACTAACTGATTTTCTTGTGTTGAACCATCCATTCATATCTGGGATAAAACCCACTTGATCGTGGTGTATAATTCTTCTAATGTGCTTTTGGATTTGTTTGCAAGTATTTTGTTGAGGATTTTTGCATCTATATTCATTAGAGATATTGGTCTGTAATTTTCTTTTTTTGTAGTATCTTTATCTGGTTTTGGTATTAGGGTGATGTTGACTTCATAGAATGAGTTTGGTAGAGTTCAATTTGGTAGAGTTTTTCCTGTTCAATTTTTTGGATGAGCTTTTCATCTTTGAGAGGTTTTTTTGTTTTGTTTTAACAAATCAATTTTGGGTTACATATTAATAAAGCATAAATCCATCCAAAGAGTACAATCAATGGCATTTTGTGTAATCAAGAAATGACTCCTTTTATAAACAGTTCCCATGTAAATGAGCCTGAAATATATGTCCACCATCTCTTTCCTGCCACCACACTAACTAATAAGTTGGGACAATTTATTTCCAAGGGTATTTTAGTTAGAAATCAGGGTTAATGTGGGATTGGGTCCTGAACTTGACTTCATCCATTATAGGCACTGAGAGGGGGGAAATGTGGCTAAACACTCGTCTACGAAGTTCAACCTCTACACGCCCTTCAGCACTGAGGAGAAATTAGAATCAAGTCATCTGCCCGTTATAACAAGAACCCTGGAATTTCTGAAATGTGCACAGTGGAAGGACCCTCAGAGCTCATCTGATCGCATCCCTTCTTTCTTCAGGTAGGAAAACTGAGTTCCAGAAAATGGAAATCGTGTTCCCCGCGTCACACTGAGTAGGTCTACATCAGGGCTTCTTAGCAAGGGGTCCGTGAGCTTGAATTGAAGTTCAAATAACCATTGTTCTTGTGGGGACGTGTTGGTGCAGGTGTGATATATTTATTAAATAATACACAGTATAGTGTGGACTTAGTAAGGGGTCCGTGGTTTTCATCTGATTGGCAAAGGGGTCCGTGGAACAAAAAACATTAAGAACCCCTGGTCTAAATCCACAGGAGGCTGCAGGCGGCGGCTGGAATGGAGAGAATTGTGCAATGGGAAGCTGAACCTTCAGCTTTGGCTATTTCACTCAACAAACCATCACCAAGTACCAAACAAGTGCCAGGCCAGGTCTAGAAGTCAACAAGGCAGATGCTGTTTCTTCTCGCAGCTCCCATTTTTATGGGAAAGACAGAACATTAAAAGTTAATGAAATAACTTTAATTTGTCATTGTTGCCATGAATGAGACAAATAAACAACAGAAAATAACAGGGAAACCTCCTTTAGGAAACAGGGAAGGACTTTCTGCAGAGGTGATATTTAAGCACATACCCAAATGCCGCATTAGCATAATCATCCAAGTGTACTTATTGAGTGCCTACTGTGTACAAGGCACTCTGCTGTGTGCTGGGTTTAGTGATGAGTAAAACCTGATGATGCATTTTAATTAAATGCAATTAAAATACTTGAAGGTATGAAATGACATGGGCTGTGATGTGACTGACGGTGCAATGGAAACCCAGGAAGAGGTCATCCGTGCAGCTAGAGGTCAGAGAATGCTTCCCCAAGAAAGGGATGCTCATAGCTGGCCAGGAGTCAGTTGAGAGAACAGGAGTAGAGATGGCATTCGGTGGGGGTGGGGGTAGAGTATAAGCATCTAGAAATCCAGCAGGGGACAGCACAGAGAGCTTCAAGGATTGAGAGGACAAAGATGGTAAGATCAGAGCAGGAGGGAAGCCTGGTCTTGGCCTTGCTAAGGACTTTTGCTGTTGTTCTTAGACTTGTGGGAGGTACTAAAGAATCTGAGGCCTGTGTGCATTTGTATATATGTCTATGAATTTGTGTGCGTGCACATGTGTGTGTACTCCAGACACAAAGATTTTTCTACCTGTAGGACTGGTGAAAAGGGGCTAAGCATGTGAAGAGTTGGGGGAAAGCTTGCTAGGCAAGCAGAACAGCGTGTGCAAAGGCCCTGAGGTCAGAAGAGCTTGGCGAATTTCTACGAGGAACTGCAAGAAGGCCAATGTGTTGGAGGATCATGCCTGAGGGGATGAGGGCTGCAAGGTTAGGACAAGGGCTAGGCAGGGCCAGACCACGCCAGCCCTGTGCGCCAGGAGGAGAAGCCTTCCACTAACACTCTGGGGACAGGTGTTCTGGGAGGCAGAGATGCTGCCTGCTGTTCATCCATTACTAGCGGTGTGACTGTGGCAAGCCCCTGGTCCTCTCAGAGCCTCAGTATCCTCATCTGTCCAATGGGCAAATGTGGCCCCTACTGTAGGTCTGCTCAGGAAGATTAAAAGAGGCATGACACAGGTAAAGTGCTCAGTGCCACATGGGTGCCGCCACAGTCATGATTGGACCTCAGGTGAGTCCCTTCACTTCAGTTAACCCATCTGCAAAATGCCAACATTTGGGCCAGTGACGAGCCATCTGTGTGTGCCTCAGGACACCCAGGAACTTGTGTAAAATACAGACTCCACCTCCACCGCCGGGCCAAACTAAGTCAACTGCCCTGGAAGGTGCAGGGCTGGGCCTGGGAACCTGTGTTTTCAAACACGCACACCAACATCCAAAGGCTGATGCTCAGAAGCCATGGGAGCAGGCACCCTCCCAGGGCCCCCGAGGCGCCAGACCTTCCGTAGCTGGAGCCCCTTCTGCTGGCTCCGTGGCTCGCATTGAATGTGGCCCTCTGGAGGTCACCTCTGTGGCCAATTTACCCTGTCAGAGTCCCTGGCAGAGCCTCTGCAGAGTACACGGGCGCCTTCTCTGCCTCCGCCTCTCCACCATGTAATCCAATTATTGCATCAGGCAGATGGGGCAGGCTCATCTCAAAGGACACCATGCAGGCCCAGGCCTTGACCATTGTCCAGGCTCAGACCCGGGAAGTCTGGAAGATCCCCTGATGCTAATTAGCAATGAAATGTCCTTCTGGGAGAATGATCCAATTACTGGGCCCGAAGCAGCTGTGGGCTGTTGCAATCAAATCCGCACCCACAGAGCACGTCGCAGGGGCTTCCTGCCACAGCCGTCTCCAAACACTTGTGTGTGCCTGACTCTCTGTGTTTTTGAAAATGTTATGGGTGCAAAGTTGTCTTTCCCCTGGAAAATGAATGCACATATGACGATGATTTGACCCCAGCTTCCAGTGCACGCGTAGACTTGCTGACCCGGCGCAGTCCACACTCCTGCACACAGCATGTTGCGTTTCCTTCCAGACCTTTTCCAAACTATGCTCTACTTTCCAGATACATGGGATTGCACTCTCCAGATTGTTTCTCATCTGAATGAGTGAATAAATAGAGGAAAAGAGCCCAAAGTCTAAGGTGGAAGACTCTAAACTCGATTCCAGCTCTATTTATCAACCAAACTTGGAAATATTACTCTCTGAGACCCAGTACCCCTGCTGACATGGAAATGACAACTCATCAGAAAGCTCCTTCCCTCCAGTGAGATTAGTTGATGGGGAAGCTCTGTGTAAACTGTCAAGTACTGGCTGCTGTAGTGAAGGTGACGGGGTGGTGGCAGCTAGCGTTTGTTGAGTACATAATATTCCAGGCATTTTGCTACTGGCTTAAAATGAATCAATCAGTATGATCCCCAAAATAGGTCTTGGAGTTAGTAAAAATCCAAAGATTCTGCAACTTGTTTGGTGGCCAGGCCTGGCCAGAACTAGCATGCCATTAATTATAGCCTTCATTCACTTCATTCTTGTGAATGTCCTGTTTCCCTGCAAAAAATAAGGACAAGTTTTACTAGAGTCCTGCCCCTGTTACGGTATTTCACAATATTAGAACCATGCATTATATTGTAATAAACATCTAAAATCTGAAAATGTTCTGAATTTTGAAATATTTCTGGACCCAAAGATTTGGGATAAGGGATTTTGAGCCTGTTTATAATATGCTCAATTTAAAGATGAGGTCTTAGTTTGCCAGGGTTGCTAGGGCAAATGCCACACGATGGGTTGCCTTGCAGTTTAGGGGGCTGGAAGTCCAAACTCGAGCCTCACCAGGTCGTGCTTTCTCCCAGAACCTGCAGCGTGCTGCTGCTGGCTTGCCTGAGCCTCGGTCTTTAAGCCTCTGCTCTCGGGGTCTTCTCACTTCTGGCAGCTCTGCCCCTGAATTTCTTCTGCTTGTAGGGAGCCCAGCGGTGTGCACGAGGGCCCTCCCTGATTCCATGTGGCCTCATCTCAACAGGGGCTTCGAAGCTGGTCCCCACCTTAACCAATAACCTCTTCCCAGGCCCTATTTACAAAGGGTTCACACCCACAGGACCGGCGTTTAGGCCCTGAGCAGGCCTTTGGAGGGGCCACGCGTCAGTCCCTCATGGATGGTGAAACAGGCTCAGAATGTTTTCAGTACTTGCCCAAGACGAGCTGATAAGTGGGCCGGCTAGGATTCTGTGCCCATCAGACCATGCTTGTTAAATGTGACCTAAAAGCTGAAGAGGGAATGGACGAAGTAACCCCTACATGTACTTTCCAGCTCTGAGACCTGAGGCCTCAGGCTTGCAGCAGCTCCTGTCCGTCATCCATTTTCCACCAGTGCAGCTGTGCTCCATCTTAGCTTTTAGTTAGCTAACATGGCTCAATTTGGAATCCAGGAACAGTAATTATTAAGGTTTTCTAACATGCTTTGGGTGAGGCATCAGTCAGGGCCAGCACTGCATTTAGGAAGCAGAATTTCATTTCCATGGTTCAACTGAAAACCCTGCAAAGAAGGAAATATTTGCAGAGGAGAGGGCAAGGTCAAGGGAAGGGATGCAGGGTGTCGAGGCACCCTGGAACTAGCAACCCTGGGAAGCAGCTGCACTCCCAGCCCTGAAGGGACACGGTGGAGGCAGAGAGTGGCTGGGTCCCCGTGGGAGCTGGGGCTGGGCAGGAGCTGTAGTCAGGGTGGGGCACAGCCACTGCCACAACCATGCACCAAAGCAGGGCCCGGAGAGCCCTGGCTCCCTGCTCAGGCCTCCTCCACCCCTCTGGCCACCTGCCAGTGCTGGCCCGTGGTCAACCCAAACAGAAGTGAGAGGGCCAGGAGCCCAGCTGCTGGAAGGAGAGCAAGGGTGGCCCTAGAGCCGCGGGCAGAGTGGGTGGAGAACGGCCAGTGCGCGTTCGGTCGGGTGCTGAGTCCTGGTGAGGTGTGTGGGCTCTGGACCCAGCAGCTCGGGGCTAGACTGGAAACTCCCTGCAGCATTCCTCAGCCCAGCCGCTCATCTAGAAACACTCGGGCATTCGGAATTCTCTTATTCCTCCTTTCTCATTTATTTATGCGGAGGAGCACTTGAAATGGGTGCCACCTATTTTTCATCATTAAATCATTGTAACAAATCATTTTTATGAATGAGGCAAAGAACACTTAACTCGTTGAATCAAGACTGAGAAAATTTCACTTTCCAGAATAGTTTTTTTTTTTAGACTATTTCCATTCTCTTAAATCTTTTTTATCTTTTAATTTTTATTCTCATAATACATACGAGCTAGAATTTCCCCTTTTCACCACATTCACATATATAATTCACTGCTCTTAGTCACACTCACAGTGTTGTACTACCATCATCACTCTCCATTTCCAAAACTTTACAATCACCCCAAATAGAAATTCTGTACAAATTAAGCATTAAATCCCCATTCCCTATCCCCAACCCAGTTCCTGGTAACCTATATTCTAGATTCTAACTATGAATTTGCTTAATCTAATTATTTCATTATCAGTAAGAATACTTTTTATGAGAAGAGTACTATGCTTATTCAGGAGAAATATTTTATGAGCTTCTTGGGAGATGAGTGAAACCACAGAAAAATCCTGGCATAAAGCTACCAAGGAGGGAGGAGAGAGGCCTCTGTAAATTTCTGAGCCCCTTTTTGAAGAGCCCCTGGTGGGTGTGCGACTCTAAGTTGGGGAAGGGGTAATGCAGAAGTAGAGTTGCATCCTTGGGCGTCATTTGGCGATGGGTGGGGTTTAGAATCTGGAAAGAAAGAGGAGTCCATGAAAGGGCAGGTGGAAAGGCGAATAAGGGAAAAACAAAGACAAGAAGCCAAGGCACGCACAGGTCAGAGGGGAGTCTGGAGAACCGTTTCTCCGTTTTTGTGAGTTTTTGTTGTGTTTGGAGAATACAGTATAAATCCTCCTTCCCCTGGAAACTCCAGAAAGTCTGATGCGCTCCCTGAGGCTTTTCTGCAGGTAGATTGTTTCAGGGAATTTTAAGAGGACGGTTTCTGTTTCCAGGTTAGCAGGGAGTGAAAACTGGTGCAGCATGTATCAACAAGAGTGCGGCAAAGCAGAACCAGACATTTTAATCAAAAGAACGATAGCACCCCCCCCACCCCGCTCCTTCCAGGTTACAGAAGAGCAGCCTGCGCTTTGGCGAGTGCGTTGTCTGACGCTAAATTACTTGTAAGCAGTGGAGCTTACACTTCAAAGCAGGTCTGTCTGATTTCACTGCCTGAATTATTTACCCTGAATTATTTCTGTACTGGATCTAAAACGATCTGCTCTGTGATAATTGCTATAAGGTGGCAGAACAGGGGAAGTGTGAGCAAATGCTTTCCTCAAACTGTAATATGGTAGCCAGCCCATTTCTACTTGAATGCCCAAGGTAGCAGAGAGCTCACTGCCTCCCAAGAAGTCAACTTCCTTTTTAAAAATTCTTGGGAGTCAAAAATATTTTATAAAATAGAAGTAAGTATCACTTTCAATGCTTCAGTTCCTTATTCCTAGTTCAAACTTTTGGGATAGCATCAAAGCAATACTTTCCCCATATCACCAGAAAGCCTTCCCAATTCTTAGAGAAGTCACAGCTGTACTTCTCAAGGCCAAAGCAACCAGAATGTGTGAAAGAATATTTATATGACTATAATTTCAAATTCTTTCTCCAAAGGTTGCCTAATCCAATTAGTGGCCAGCCTTAAAGAATGGACAAGCATTCTTTGAAATAAGTGTAACTTGGGACTTTTATAAACCAATTAATAGGCACAGGATATTAACAAACAATTTGCCTTCTACTCCGCTGACTCTATGTTGGGAGAGAGCTTGAACAAGAACCTAGGGTGCCAACTTATGGAGCAAGGCATGAAAACCACCATTCTACCTACATGGAGGAGCAAAAGGTCTGGTTCCCACAGAAAAACAAGTCAAATAGGAGAGTCTGTTCCGAGCACAGACAGCAGGTACACTGTGGCAAAATGGCAGTGTCCAGTCAGTGCTGGGATTCCTGGGGTTGTGGACATTGGCTGGCATGCTGGGCCAGGGAGGACTGACACGAGGCAGCCTCGCCATCTTTTTCATTTCCTGTCTGTGACCCCTTCACTGCCAAGGTCCAAGTCAGAGCAAATCATCGTCAAAGCTGCTGCCAGTTCCCCAGCCAAGGTGCACAAGGAAAGGCTTTGGCCATGGTTCAACCAGAAGACAGAAAGGGACTAGCTGCCGGCAAAGTTCTGGAGGATTCGGCTGAAGTGCCAGAAAGTGCAACCTGGGGATGCAGGACCTACTGTGAGCCGTTCAAGGTGCCAAACAGGAAAATAGAGCATCGGGTGGTTGAAATGTGGGCATTGAAGACAGTGGGGTTTTGTGAGTACGTGATGAGGGAGTACAGTGGATGTTATATATTTTTAAATAGCCTTACAAATGTGCATTTTTATTGCTTGCAAGTTTATGCAAATAGCACACAAACCCTCCTAATGAAGGTAGATATACAACTATAGATAGAACCTCCAGATGGGGTTTGCCTGAAATTAATAATATCCATTAATGTCTGCTTCTAATGTGTCTCAACTTTTTCTCTTTGAAATCATTAAACCATTATTCTCTTACATGAGCAACAATAAAAATATTAAATATCAAGGTATAAACTTAAAGGAAATGCAGACATACTTTTTAAAAACAGAAAACAAAACATTAAAAATAGAGTGCTATACCATGTTCCGGAAGAGGCTCACTCAACTTTGTGAAAATTATGATTTCTCCCAAATTAATTAATAACTTAGACCCAGTCCTAACACAACTCATAATGTGATGTTATACTATTTGGCAAAGTGACTCTAAAGAAAATCTGAAAAAATATACCCAGCGTAATATCCAAGACAGCTTTACTCAAGTGGGGTAGCTAATTTCCGGTGTCAAATTGGGTAGGTGATGGTTTCTGGTTGCTCGGTCAGACCCTGGCCTCCTTGTTTCTGTGGCAGTGTTTGTTAGATGCTATTTGCATCTACAATCAACAAAGGAGACTGCCCTCGGCGATGTGCGGAATCTCCCCATCTAATCAGCTGGGGATCTTGAAGCTTTCAGAAGTCAGAAGAAGAATTTCTGCGTAACTTCTGACATTGGCTCTTGCCAGCATTTCTAGCCTGCCAGCTTCTCCTGGGGATTCCACCTGAGGACTTCAACCTCACCTTTGTCAGGGCTTCCAGCCTGTGGCCTGCCCGGTGGAGCTCGGGCTCGCCAGCCCTACATGCAGGAGCCAATTCCTTACAATAAATCGCTCTCTATATAACCTGTTGGTCTGTTTCTCTGGAGAACCCTGACGAAGGGCACACTGTTATGGACAGAATCATGTCTCCCACGAAAGCATGTTCAGTCGGGTCCCAACCCCCGGCCTGTGCGTGTGAAGCCGTTTGTAAAGAGGACCTTAGAAGCTGTTGTGGCTGAGGTGAGGCCAAACTGACTCTGGCTGGGTCTTAGTTCAATTTGACTGGATTCCTTATAAGCAGAGGAAATATGGGCAGAGGAAAAGAAGAAGGAGATGGACATGTGACAGAGCCAGAGCTGGAGCTGTGGAGTGCTGGCACCTGCAGTTTGGACTGCTAGCCTCAGAAACTGCGAGACGGTAAATTCCTGCTGTTTAAGGCAAGCAGACTGCAGTAGTTTTGATAGCAGCCTTGGAAAACAGAATGACCTGGCTACACACAAAGTATCTACCTCTGAGTCCAGAGGTAAAAACAAAAGTACGGTTGATTTTTCGATAGTTCTTATCTCCTGAGAAATCTATGCTGTGATGAGTACGTGAATTTGGGAGCTGACCAGGGAAAGACATGACAGTGAAATGTCAGTAGCACACAAGAAGCTCTATTTGGGCAGAGCTTGGACAAAGTTGCTGGCCACACCCAGCGGGGGAAGCAGGGCAGGGGGCTCCCCAGGAGAGAGGGTAGTCAGAGGAGGGTGTCCACATCTGGGTGCATGGTGGGAAGTGTCTAAACCAGAGAACACAAAGGACAGCTGTGGTTTGGGACCTTTAAGCCACAGGACTCGTCTTATCTATGCCTGGTTCACGTCGGCTGCAGTTTCATGGGTGTGCAAAGTGCACAGGCTTTAAATGGCGAAGGCTATGCCACCGGGCTAGGTTTAAAACAATTGATGATACGTAACAATTGGGTTGGTGCTGGGGTGGGCTCTGGGCTGACAGGCCTGGCCTGCTGTGAAGAAGCACACATCAGTGGGCCAACACGCAGAGGGCATCGCTGACCCATTTACATACGTCATAAAATATGCTTATAGTTGATGGTCAAAATTGGCATTTCTGTAACTATGTTTTGCCTGACTCATCCAGAGATCTTGACATTTGTATGAAAATGTGTGTACATATGCGTGTGCAAATTTATTGCAATAATAATATGGAAAAATATGTAAGACTCTGGATAATCTTATATTCATGAACCATCATATATTATTTTTTTTTATTGTGGGTAAAAATCAAATTTTTCACAATACAAACCAATATTTGTAAAGTGATATATAAATATATATGCATATATGTGCATTTGCTTACATAAATGTTATTTTATATATATATATATTTTTTTTAAGGTGCTTAGATTACCTAAATGTTACACAGAAATTACAGGGATTCCCATGTTCCCCACCTCCCACACCTCCCATAACATCCCACATAAACATTTTTCATTAGTGTGGCACGTCACCTGCAATGGATATCCACATCCTGGGACTTTGCCACTAAGCAGAGACCACAGTTCACATTGTAGACCACGCTCTTTCCCACATAGCTCTGCATTGTATATGCTGATGTAAAATGGCCTATATCCGTCGCTGCAGCGTCACTGAGGACAACCCCCAAGTCCTGAAAAAGCCCCTGTATTACAACTGCCCTTCCCCTCCCTGCCCCGAAAGCGTCTAGTGGCCACTGGCTCCACCTCGGTGTTGTAATTTCTTCCATTGCTTGAATCACTATGTCTACAACAGAATACCATTAAGTCCACTCTAGTCCATAGCTCTTCTCCCAATCCTGAGGGGACTGGAATGGTGATGTCCACTCCACCTCCAAGTGAGAGTGGGGTTCTATCCCATGGATACAGTGGATGGGATTATCCTGCCTGCAGCTGCAGGCTCTCTCCATTCCCTGGGATGGCCGCTGTCCATCATCATCTCCTCACCAGGTGACGTAGAGTAGGAGTTGCAGCTCCACCGAGATTCCAGGCACAGCTGGCACATAGGTAGGCCAGAGGCTCCAGTCTCTGGAAGTACACCTACAAACTCTAGCATCACATATAGGTTTGAATAGAAGGGACTGATGGACCATGTGCAGGGAGGACTTATTTGAGTCCAACTCTGTCGCTCTCAGGAGCACAGATTCCAAAGTAGAGCCCACTGATAAGGCATCAATCTCTGGGGCTATCCCCTCTTATATAGGATCTGGGTGTCTCCAGAGCCCTCAGGAGCCCCTCTGTGTGGG
>JAQZBX010072581.1:0-15050 GCA_029593785.1 Cabassous unicinctus | reverse complement strand
GGCTGTATGAGCAGATCCCCCCTCCCCTCTCCTGGTCAAGTTGAGTTCCCTTTAGAAATTCAAATGGGACCCTGATGACTGAGTTCACTGCACAGATATGATTTTCAAGCCTATTCTAGACCACCGCCTCTTCCCAGGGGACCCTAAATATGCTCTTGAAATCTTATTAAGTGCTTCCCACTGCCTTACTCCCTTAGGGGAGTTGAAATTCTGATAGTACTCAGCACAGAACTATTAAATTGGCTGACTCTCAAGCCAAGCCTCTGTATCCCAGGGCAATTAGGTAAATCAGGCTTCCTCAGCAGATTCACCTCTCCCCTCTGCCTGGTGCCATTCGAGCTGGCTGGTGTGCTCCCCATAGCTCAAAAGGGTTTCAGGCAACCAAACCCACAGAAAGGAAACTCCTCTCTGCGCCTTGCAAGAACCCTCCCACTCTCGGAAAATGCTCCTTCTTGCTGGGTGGCCAGCGGGAGTCGGGGCTTCCCTGGCCCTTTGTCCTGAGGGTGGGGCTTAGCTGTCTGTGATTTCCATGGGGCTAAAAACTTATGGTTTTAAGCAATCTATCTCCCTGTCCAGCTCCCTCCAGATCAATGCCCCAAAGTCTCCTGCTCCGTGGGCTTCCAGAACAGCTCACTCTGGCAGGATCTTGTCCCCAATCAGTTGTCTTTTGCGAAAGAGATGGTGAGTGCCCACTTAACCCTATGCCATCTTGCCCCCAACTCCTGATTTTCTTGAGTTGAAAAACCCTTGCATACCTGGGATAAAACCCACTTGATTGTGGTGTATATTTCCTTTAATTGTTTTGGATTCGGTTTGGAAGTATTTTTTGAGGATTTTTGCATCTATATTCATTAGAGATATTGGTATGTACTTTTCTTTTTTCTTAGTATCTTAATCTTGTTTGGGTATCAGGGTGATATTGGCTTCGTAGAATGAGTTTGATAGCGAACTTTCTTATTTCATTTTTTGGAATAGCTTGAGCAGGACTGGTATTAGATCATCTTTGAATGATTGTTAAAATTCATTTGTGAAACAATCTAGTCCTGGGCTTTTCATCTTTTGGAGGATTTTTAATATGACTGTTACAATCTCTTTACTTGTGATTGGTTTTTTGAAATCTTCTGTTTATTCTAGGGTCAGTGTATGTTCATGTGTTTCTAAGAATTTGTTCATCTCATCTATATTGTCTCCTTTTTTGACATACAATTGTTCATGGTATCCTCTTATGATCTCTCTTATTTCTACAGGGTCAGAGGTAATGCCCCCCTTCTCATTTCTGATTTTATTCATTTGTATCTTCTCTCTCTTTTTTTCTTTGTCAGTCTAGCTAATGGTTTGTCCATTTTGTTGATCTTCTCAAAGAACCAACTTTTGGTTTTGTTTATTCTTTCTATTTTTCTGTTCTCAATTTCATTTATTTCTGTTTTAATCTTTACTATTTCTTTCCTTCAGCTTCGTTTAGGATTACTTTGCTGTTCTTTTTCAAGTTCCTCCAGGTGTGCAGTTATAGCTTCAATTTTAGCTCTTTCCTCTTTTTTTAATGTAAGCATTGAGGGCTATAAACTTCCCTCTCAGCACTGCCTTCACTATATCCCATAGGTTTGATATGTTGTTTCTCACTTTCTTTCATCTCAAGATATTTACTGAATTCTCTTGCAATTCCTTCTTTGACACACTGATAATTAAGAGTGCATTCTTTAATCCCCATATATTTTTAAATTTTTGTTCTTTATTTATTTCCAGTTTCATTCCGTTATGATCAGAGATATCCATGGAAAACATATAAGACATATTTTCAAATTTTAATTTAAATATTAAACTTATTTATGAAATAAATAAAAAATTTCTTTTGTACACATCACGGTCTCCTGGGCAAGAACATACACATATACTTACATGCAGAATTAATTGCAATAAAAATAGTACTCTCAGAATGACTGTATTTCTTGGATTTTCATGATTTATCATTTTATATACATATCCATTTCAGCATTTTTGGTATAATGAACATGCACAGATTGTACTTAATTGGAACTAGGTTGTCAACATTATAAGAGATAACCTAGTAAAAAAATAAACATTGGTAGAACTAGAATTTAGTCTTACCCTTTGTGATGGCAAATATAAAATTTTTTGTTTCAATGTTTTGGTTGACTCATAGCCATTATTGCCTAAACCATTTCCTGAATGAGAATCTCTGCTTGAATATCATGGTCCCCATGGGATTATGTGCTGAGAATGATTTAAAGAAACTCTTACTATTAGACATTAGCTGGATTCCATATTTTAAAAGCAATTATATAATTAAACATCCTCTATCATTCCTGTCTGTTTCTGAACTTTCCAGTCTATTCAAATCCATTAATATTTTGGAGCAAGAAACACAATGATTCACATGTTTAACTTCAAATTCATTATAAAATCAGGCAGAGCAGTGATGTCACTCTTCCTTTACAGAAATTTCCAGTGTTCCTTCACTTTAATTCAGTATATTAGCAAATTGCAGTTTCTTTAATTATTGTCTACAGAGAGTTCACAGATATGCCATCCTAAAGAATCCCTGCTGCTCAACTTCACTGACACCATGGAACTTGTATTAGTCTGCCAAAGGTTGCTGATGCAATGCACCAGAAATCTGTTGGCTTTTATAAAAGATATTTATTTGGAGTAAAAGCTTACAGTTACAAGGCACTAAAGAGTCCAACTCGAGGTTGTTTTCTCACCAAAGTCAATTGCCACATGTTGAAGGAAGATGGTCGCTGATCTCTGCAAGGGTCCAGCCTTCCCCTTTGGGTTCCTTTCTCTCAGCTGTAGGCTGCCATAGGGCTTGTCTCTCACAGTTTCCTCTGTGTCCTGGCATTGGACTCGTTTCTTTCTGGGCCTTCTATATCAGCCTTCACTCTCTTCCCAAGGTCATCTGCAAGCTATCAGGTGAATGGCTCATCTCTCCCTGGTGCCCCAGGATCAAAAATTACAGAACTCTCTCTCTTCCAGTGTGTCTTCTTGAGTGAGTGTTTGTTTATATCAGCCCACCAAGGTGGCAGGGACTTAACCTGAGTTACCTCTTACTGATGTAGCCCAATCAGAAGCCCTAAATTTATTTTTATCAAGTAAACTTAATCAGAGACCCCTCACTGAATTTAATAAATCAAAGGGTATCACACCAAGAGGAATAGATTAGTTTACAAATGTAATATTTTTTGGGGGGGATTCATAAATACTCTCAAACTGTCACAGGACCCACTCCCATCTCCAATCCATTCCTAGGTGGGAAGCCATCCCATGATGATGTCCTGGGAAAGAGACATTCCTGAAATTTCCTTCTTAGGTAAGCTCTCCAGGATTCCTTCTTAGGCAAGGCCAGTTTTGAGAAGTCAATCTTGAACAGCCTCATTGCAGGGCTCATGTATAACACCCACTCAGGGGTAGAGCAAGTCATCATTGCTAACTACTGCCATCTTGTCTCCATCCTATTTACATAGGACTAAAACCATTAACATTCATTTTTATTACTCTTAAGACATTACTTATCCTTTTTATCCTTTGCCTTTCCTTTGTCATATCTTACTATTGCTTACCTTTATACCTTTTAATTTACCCTTCCTAATAATCTTCATTTCTACACTCTCCAAGTCACCTAACTTTGTTTTTTCCATTCAGGCTGAAGAACTCCCTCTAATATCTCTTGTAATTCTGGCCTTCTGGTAACATTCTATTTCTGTTTTTGTTTGTCTGTGAAGACTTTAAACTCATCATAATTTTTGAAAGACAGTTTTCTCAGATACAGAATTCTTGGCTGGCAGCTTTTCATTCTCAGTACCTTAAATACATATTGCCACTGTTCTATCACCTCCATGGTTTCTGATGAGAGGTCCACACTTAATCTTATTTAGGTTCCCTTGTACGTGATGCTTTGCTTTTCTCTTGCTGCTTTCAGATCCTCTTTCTATCTCTGATATTTGTCATTGTGAATAGTTGATGTCTCAGTGTAGGTCTACTGAGATTTATTCTGTTTGGGATGCATTGTCCTTCTTGGATATTGGTATTTATGTTTTTCATAAGGGTTGTGAAATTTTTATTCATTATTTCTTCAAATATTCTTTCCGCCCTTTTTCCATTCTTTTCCCCTTCTGGGAAACCAATAATGCATATATTTGTGTGTTTTGCATTGTCATTCAATTCCTTGAGACTTTGTTTCATTATTTACCATTCTTTTCTCTCTCTATTTTCATCTTTTCAAGCTCAAATGTTCTGCCCTCAATATCCCTAACTCTGCATATGCACCTCTAATTAATTTTTAATCTCATCCATTGTGTCTTTCATTCATATAAGCTCTGTTACTTTTCTTTGCAGGTCTTCAAATTCTTCTTTATACTCACCCAGTGTTTTCTAATATCTTTTATCTCTTTAGTCATATTTTCCTTCAATTCTTTGAAATGATTTAGGAGATTTGTGTGATTATCATTGATTAGTTGTCTTAAATCCCGTATTTCGTCTGTCACTTTGGCTGGGCCATCTCTTCCTGTTTTGTAGTATCACTTGCAATATTTTTGCTGATATTTTTGCACCTCAAAATGTTGGTGAATTTCCTTTGATAGTCAATTTCTCTTTCTTGTTTAGTGTTTCTTTTTCACTGCTCTCCTTTGATTTTTGGTTCAACTTATTCTGAGTTTTTAAAATTGTCCAGATTAAGTTATCAAAATCAGGCAAAGGACTGATAAACGTGATGCAGACTTTCTTCCAGGAGTTCAGGTTTAAAGAGACCTAAAGGTAGTTTTTCTTGTGCATTTTCCAAGCCAGCCAGCAGATGATGGTCATCTGCAAACCTTTCTAAAGAGTTCTTTCAACCTTTTCTTACTTGTGTTTCTTGTCTGACCAGAGCCGAGACTCAAAGCAGTCTCTGCTGGCCAAATTCACTGAAGATAAACCACTTTCCTCCCTCCACTGCACCCTCTCTTTTCCCAGGAAGGACGATGTCTGTTCCCCTCTCAGTCTTCTGCAGTGGGCCATGGGTTTTATCCAAGCTGCATGCCTTGTTTGTGAGAGATTGGTTTCTTTCCCCGCTGCTGCAGAGGTTTAGCAACTCACACTTGTCATTTTGGACTCTTCCTCTCTCTGTCCCTTGCCTTCCTGGGGGTTGCACAACACTGTCCTGGTCTGCTGATCTCCCAAAGCATGTCCCTTGGACAGCTTTTGTCACTTTCTTCATTGTTTTTGTGAGTGAGCTGAACACTGCCTGCCTACTCTGATACCATCTTCCCGGAACTCTGTTCTAGATTGAATTCAAGGCTTTCTTTCCATCCTGAACTGAAAGCTCCATTAGAGTGGAGACCATATGTATCTTCTTCATCATTGTTTCCACAGTACATCATACAGTGCTAGAAAATATTAGGCACTTAACAAATGTTTTTTGAATAAATGAATCTATATTTTTTGGATGGTGGTTCATGTGCCTGAGCACATGCTCATGGAGGTGGGCCAGAGCTCAAGCTTGTCTTTTGTTTGTCTAGGGCCATGACTGGCACCAACCACATCTCCTCTTCTGCTTTCAGTGTGCGTCCACTGAGCTGTGCATGTGCAGCAACATGTCAGCCCCACTTGTCCCTTCCCTACTGGCAAGGTGACTGCAGTGGTTATCTTTTCTTCATAGATTGGGAGGTACAGGGCATGGACGGGCAGAAGTCTTTACAGATATCAAAAGTTCACCTATCAAATATATCTGCCCTCATGCACCAGTTATGCCTGTTATATTAAATATGCCTTCTTGGTTTGATATTATTGGACTTTCACCTGATTCATAGGAAGATGAACTTGGAATTAAGCAGGCAGCAGAAAATGTCAAAACTTTGATAGACCAAGAAGTGAAGAATGGAATTCCTTCTAAGAGGATTATTTTGGGAGGATTTTCTCAGGGAGGAGGTTTATCTTTATAAACTGCTCTTACCACATAGCAGAAACTGGCAGGTGTCGTTGCATTTACTTTCTGGCTTCTGTGAATTCATTTCCACATGGTCTTATCAGTGGTGCTAATAAAGATATTTCTATTCTCCACTGCCATTGTGATTGTGACCCTTTAGTTCCCCTAATGTTTGGTTATCTTATTGCTGAAATGTTAAAAAAAAATTGGTAAATTCAGCCAATATAACCTTCAAAACCTATGAGGGCATGATGCACAGTTCAAGTCACCAGGATATGATGGATATCAAGCAATTCATACCTATCAAGCAATTCATACAATAGCCTACCATCAGCTGATTGACATCATTAAAATGCTTTGTGTAGAAATACACCAGTATCATTGTAGTAGAGGAGAAACCTTTAAACATGCCCAATGCAGAAACTTTTTGTTTGCAGTGTTAGAATGTTTTGCAAATATGTACCCATGACAGAGTAAATAATGTCTCCTTATGGGAAATTCGTGCTATTTTAAGTTTCTCTACATGTATTTGTATAATATGATCCCAGAGTATACTAGTAATAAAATTGGTGAAGCAGCTGGCTTCTTTTTCTCAAATGTAATTCAGAAAAATAATAAAATACTGAAACCAGAATTTTTAATACATCATTTGCAAATGATTAGTATGCTTAATGAAAATTTGTTCAGGTATAAAGGAGCAGTTAAGCTATAAAAGATTTAAGCATATTGTGACTTAGACTATGAATTTAATTCACAATTGCCTAGTCAACTTTCAGTGGCCATATTTTTATATATCAATTCATATATACATAATAATTGTAATATAAAATAAGAATGAGATGGCATTATATTTTTCTTAATCATAGAGATAATACTTTTAAGTGTTAAAGGGACAATAATAGCATTACATTGCTCAATTAATGATCCTTTTATTTTGGGGACCAAACTTTTTTCCCTACCATTTTCATTTAATATTCTTTTCTCCTCTCTAGAAAAGACATGCGTTCTTCCTTTATTATCTTT
This sequence comes from Cabassous unicinctus, assembly GCA_029593785.1. NCBI lineage: Eukaryota > Metazoa > Chordata > Mammalia > Cingulata > Chlamyphoridae > Cabassous > Cabassous unicinctus. The sequence continues at coordinate 8,110 of JAQZBX010072581.1, read as the reverse complement.
CAAAGAAGACCAAATACTGTTTCCCTGCCATAGAAAACTGGTATTAGTAAATGCTGTAATTTGACATTTTGAATCACAAACATATGGTATTTATACTTATAATGAAATCAGACATAACTTAAAATTTCTGCACTACTTATTTCTTCAACTATATCTTCATCCAAATTTAAACTTTTTTGGTTTTTAGAAGCTTTAGTTCAGGTAACAGGAATAATTCTGTGATTTTAATTTTCTGTAATCAACTTCAATAATAATTAGATCATACTCTAGCATTTTCTGAAATTTAAGACATTATCTTAAAAATTGTATTTTTAAGATGATTTGGGAGTTCCAGCAAGATGGCATCGGCTTAGGTGGGCACTCCTGAACTATCTCGCAAAAAACACCTGAGAAGGGGCAAAAATCCTTCCCAAGTGCACTGTTTTGGGAACCCACAGAGCAAGAGGCATCAGGGCATAGATCTGGAGGGAACTGGACAAAAGCTTAAGAGCCCAAGGGAAAACCGTGAGTTTCTCACCCCTGTGGCTGGAAATGGCAGGTGGCTAAGCCCCACCCTCAAGACAAAAAGCCACTGTGAACACCTTGACTCCCAGCAGCGACCAAGTGGGAGGGAGCATTTTCTGGGAGAAAGAGGGATCTGGCAAAAGGTGGAGAGGGGTTTCCTTTCTGTGGGTTTGATTACATGGGACCCCTTTGAACTTTGGGGAGCATACCAGCCAGAAATGAGGTGGACCTCAGAAAAAGGGAGAGGGGAATCTGCTCAGGCAGCCTGATGTCCTAGCCACCCTGCGAGAGAGACATTTGGGCAGGGACACAGGCAACAGACTAGTCCACACTGAAAATTATCAGAATTCCAACTCCCCTAAGGGAAGCGGGCCGTAGAAAGCCCCAATAACTTTCAAGGGACTCTTTAGGGTCCCCTGGGAGGAAAAAGGGGTCTGCAAGAGGGTCAAGAGTTTTTTTTTTGTTTTTTTTTTTTGCAGTGAGTTTGGTCACCAGGGTCCCCTCTGAATCCCAGAAGGGACCTCAACCTGACCAGGAGAGGAGAGGGGGACCTGCTCACACAGGCTGTCACCCCCATGTGTATTGGGAGAGAAGGCAATTAGAATAGAAAGAGGGTGGGGACAGACAGGAGCCTAATCAGTAGGAATCTTTGAAACTGCTAAGAATCTAACCTGCCTGAGGGAAAGTGGGCTGATAGCTTTCTCAAAGGCTAACTGACTCAAGGAGAAAGTTTAGCTCAGTGGAGGAGTTTCCACCTTGAATACATGAGATTCCTGGTTCGATTTCAAGGTCTTCTTACAGAAGTGATCCACTGGGTTATGCGACATACAGCTGATACTTTAGGACAGGAAACATATAAACATTCTTTTTGTAATAACTTTCCTTGACTCTCTTATTTTTCTTTAAAAATGTTCTTTTTTTTTTTTTCAATTTAACTTAGTTTACTCACCAAAACCCGGTTCAAAATCTGCAGAGGACAGACTGTAGGGTAATTGACTGATGAACATCAGCAGCCTAAGACACTCCTTAGGGGCCTAAGAAGGAAGGTTGTTTTTCCATTGTTTTTGTTTGTTTGCTTGTTTGTTTTTCATTCTTTTTTTTCTCTTTTTTTTCTTTCTCTTCCTCCCACCCACTTTTTGTTATTAATTAGTTGCTGCTTTCTTGTTTTTTCTTTGTTGTGCTTCCCCTTCCTTTGTTTCCCTGCTTTTTGTTTACCAATTTGTCTAGCTATGCTATCTCCTTTCCTTACTTCATCTTTCTACCTTCTGCTTTCTGTTGTTGCTCTTTCATTCCATCTTTCTTTTTTGTTTGGTCTTCAATTCTTCTTGTTCTTATTTCTCTCTTTTTTTCTCTGTTTTCTTTGGTTTTTACTTTTTTCTTTCTGTCTTTTCTTTTCTCTTTCACTCTCTCCTCAACATTCTGGCCTTTTAATTCATTCTCTATATTCTTCTCTATTCGGTTTTTCATTTCATTGTTTGTACTATACCTTTTTACTCTTATTCTTCTGCACTTCTTACTTGAGTTAATTACTCATTTTCCTACGTCTTATATGGTTCTTCTTCTACCTTTTACTATAATTTTTACTATTATCATTCCTCTCTTAATACTTCTTTCTTTTTACCTGGCCCTAATTTTTTTTCCCAATGGAACATAGCCAACAGCAAGGAAATATAATAAGAGGAATGAAACATCAAAGTGAAAAATGACCACACACACAACAACAACAACAAAATAAAACCCTAGATTAGAAAAAGAAGCTAATCAACTGCACAAACCCACCAAGATAAACTAATGCTTAGACACCAACTAAAAATTACGAGCCATATTAAGAAAGAAGAAGACATGGCCAAGTCCAACAAACCTAGTAAAAAAACAACAGGAGGAGTTGCAGAACATACAACAACTACTCAGAGATGTCCAAACAAATATCATGAATCAACTTAATGAAGTAAAGGAAGAGATTAAGGATATTAAGAAGACACTAAAAGAACATACAGAAGAAATGGTAAACACACATAAAAAGATAACGAATATGATGGTGATGAAAAACACAATACAAGAAATCAAAAATACAATGGAAGCATATAACAACAGATTTGAACAAGCATAAGAAAGAATCGGCAATGTGGAAGACAGTGCAGTTGAAATCAAACAGATAGATAAAAAGATAGATAGAAAAATTTCAGCAGGGACTCAGGGATTTGAATGACAACACAAAACACACAGACACATTATAGGCATCCCAGAAGGGAAGAGAAGAGAAAGGGGACAGAAGGTGTGTTGAAGGAAATAATGGCTGAAAACTTCCCAACCCTATTGAAGGACATGGACATACATGTCCAGGCAGCACAGCACACCCCAAACAGTATGAATCTTAAAAGGCCTACTCCAAGAAATATTTTTCTCAAATTGTCCAATGCCCAAGACAAAGAGAATACTGAAAGCAGCAAAAGAAAACAGAGCCATCACAAACAAGGGAAGCCCAATAAGATTAAGTGTTGATTTCTTATCTGAAACCATGGAGCCAAGAAGACAGTGGTATGACATAAGTAAGGTGCTAAAAGAAAAAACTTCCAGCCAAATATTCTCTATCCAGCAAAACTGGCATTTAAAAATGAGGAAGAGTTCAAAATATTCACAGATAAACAGAAAGTAAGAGAATATGCCAATAAGAAACCCACCCTTCAAGAAATACTGAAGGGAGTTCTGCAGGTTGAAAGGAAAAATCAGGAGACAGAGAGTTGGAGGAGAGTGTAAGAACAAATACAAATATAAGAATAGAAATAAAAACAACATATGGCATACATAAATTCAAAGAAAATAATGTAAATATAAGCAATTATTTAACAGTAATAACACTGAATGTTAATGGATTAAAGCACCAGTCAAGAGGCATAGATTGGCAGAATGGATAAGGATATATGAACCATCAACATGCTGTCTACAAGAAACCCACCTTAGAACCAGGGATGCAAGGAGGCTGAAAGTGAATGGCTGGAAAACAATTTTACAAGCAAACAATAATGAAAAAATGGCAGAAGTCGCTATACTAATATCAGATAAATTAGATTTTCAATGCAAAATTATTGTAAGAGACAAAGATGGACACTATATAGTAATAGAGGGGGTAATTTATCAAGAAGAAAGAAAAATCATAAGCTTTTATGCACCTAACAAGAGTGCATCAAAATACATGAGGCAAACACAGGTAAAATTAAGTGGAGAAATAGATGCTTCTACAATTATAATGAAGGACTTTAATACATCATTATCACTATTAGATAGAACAGCTAGACAGAGATTCAAAAAAAAAACAAAGACTTTGAATAATACATGAGAGGATCTGTATCTAAAAGAAATATACAGAACATTACACCCAAATACATGGTATATACATTCTTCTCGAGTGCACATGGATGATTCTCCAGTATAGTCCACATTCTAGGCCACAGAATGGCTCTCAATGAATTGAGAAAGATGGAAATTATACAAAGTAATTTCTCTGTCTACAATGGAATGAAGCTAGAAATTAGTAAGGGCCAGAGAACCAGATTGGGCACAAAGATATTGAAGTTGAACAACACACTCTTAGACAAACACTGAGTCAAGGAGGAAATCACAAGACAAATCAGCAATTACCTTGAAATGAATGAAAAGGAAATCACAACATATAAAAACCTATGGGATGCAGGAAAAGCTGCACTGAGAGGAAAATTCAAAGCCATAAATGACTTTATTAAAAAAGAAGAAAGTGCTAAAATCAAAGACCTACCTGCACACCTGGAGAAATTAGAAAAAGAACAACAAACTAACCTCAAGTGAAGTAGTAACAATGAAATAACAAAGATTAGAGCAAAACTAAATGAAATTGAAAATAAGAAAGCACTAGAAAAAATAAACCCAAAAGCTGGATTTTCAAGAAAAATCAGTAAAATTGGAAAACCCTTAGCTAGGCTAACAAAGTAAAAAAGAGAGAAGATGCAAATATATAAAATAATAAATGAGGAAGGGGATATCACGACTGATCCCACAAAAATAAAGAGTATCTTACTACTAATTATAGTCCTTACCTTACATTTGGTTTAATATTCTTTCATAATTTGTAATAAATATCTCACAACAATGCAAGGTGTTGGTGAAAGGTTCATGTATGGGACCCCTGAATGATGTTATGAATGTTCGTTTTTTAAGTTCACAACTCTTACTATACACTTATTGTTTATGTATGTTCATGTATAAATGATATAAAAAATAATAATAGAGTGGGCTGGTGGAAAATACTTTGGTTAGTAGTAATATTGTGAGGATGCTCTTTAATCATTAGTTAAAAATGTTTCACAAAGTATTGGTGGTAGGATGAGGTATGAGAGCCCTGTATGATGTTATGTGTGTTTGTTTTGTAAGTTCACAACTATTACTATACACTTATTATTTATGCATGTTCATGTATGAGTGATAAACTTCAATAAATTTTTAAAAATTAAAAAAAAATAGAGTATCTTAAGAGGATACTTTGCAAAATCATATGCTAGTAAGATGGATAATTTGGAGGAAATGGACAAATTCCTAGAAGCACACAAGAAGCCTACATTGACAAAAGAAGAAATTGTTGAACTCAACAGAAACATACAAATCACAAGCAAGGAGATAGAATTAGTCATCAAAAACCTCCCAAATAAGATGTGGCCACACTCAGATGGCTTCACAGATGAATTCTACCAAACATTCCAGAAAGAATAGCACCAATCCTGCTTAAACGCTTCCAAATAATAGAAGTGGAGGGAACATTGCCTAACTCACTCTATGATGCCAACATCAACCTTTTTTATTTTAATTTTATTTTTTTTATTTTTTAAACAATACTTAGATTACGTAAATGTTGCAAAAAATATATAGGGATTCCTATATGCCCCACTTCCCACACCTCCCACAACCTCCTACATAAACAACATCCTTCATTAGTGTGTTACAGTCATTGCAATTGATAAATGCATCCTAGGGCATTGCCACTGAGCATGGCCATAGTTCACATTGCAGTCTACACTCTCTCCTACACAGTTCTGCATGTTATGGGATAATATAAAATTGCCTGTATCTGTCATTGCAATGTCATTCAGGATGATTCCCAAGTCCTAAAAAAGCCCCCATATTACAATGGCTTTTCCCTCTCCCTGTCCCCAGAGCCTCCAGTGGCCACTACCTCTACATCGTTTTAATTACTTCCAATGCTGGAATCACAATATGTGCATATTAGAACACCAGTAATTCCACTCTAGTCCATAGTTCATTCCCCAATCCTGAGGATTCTGGGATGGTGATGTCAACTCCACATCTAATTGAGAGGGGCCTTTGAAGCCATATACCCAATGAATGGGACTCTTTTGCTTGCAGTTGTAGGCTCTCTTGGTTGGATTGACAACCACCTTGGTATGGTGGTTGTCAATCCTCACCTCCTTGTTAGTTGTCCTGGGTGAGTCCAATGAACTGGAGAGTAGGTGTTGCAACTCCGCTGAGTCTCTGGGCCCAGCTGGCACATGGACAGCCCAAAGATTCCAGGCTCTTGGACGTACACATACAAACTCCAGCACCAAATATAAGTTTAAATAGAAGTGCATATGAGCCATTTGTAGGGAAGCCATAACTGAGTCCAACTGTGTCACTCTCAGAAGCACAAACTCCAAAGTAGGGCCCACTGGCAAGGCACCAAACTTCGGAGCTATTTGCCCTGACCATTAAACCTGGGTGTCTCTAGAGTCCTCAGGAGCCCCATTATTTGGTGTAGTATCGACTCTGGTAATCTATGAGATCCTGCTGAGATGTGTATAAGTGTTACCTCTGGGATGACCTCCCTACTCACTTTGAATTCTCTTAGCCTTAGAAACATAATTGGGACATGACTCCCAGGAATGGGACTCCCTGGCACCATGGGATTACTACCAAGCACCAACTAGCAATGCAACTGGAAAAAGACCTTGAATAAAAGGGGGAAAATGTAAAGACAAATGAATTTGTGCTCCTGAAAGTGACAGAGTTGAACTCAATTATGGCTTCCCAACATCAACCTTATACCAAGCCAAACAAAGACACCACAAGAAAAGAAAACTAGAAAAGAAATCTCTCTAATGAACTTAGACGCTAAAAGCCTCAAAAAAATACTTGCTAATCATATTCAACAACACATCAAATGAACTATACACCATGACCAAGTGGGTTTCATCCCTGGTATGCAAGTATGTTTCAAGACAATACATTCAATCAATGTAATACACCACATAAAGATTGAAAGAAAAAAAAAAACAAATGATCACCTCTGTAGATGCAGGAAAAGCATGTGATAAAATACACAACAATTTTCTGATAAAATACTACAAAGGATATGAATAGAAGGAAACTTCCTCAACATGATAAAAGTTATATATGTAAAATGCACAGCTAACATCATATTCAAATAAGAAATCCTAAAAGATTTCCCACTAAGATCGGGAACAAGATAAGTATGCCCACTTTCACCATTCTTATTTAACATTGTGTTAGAAATACTTGCTTGAGCACTTAGAGAAGAAAAAGATTAAAAAACACATCCAAATTGGAAAAGAAGAAGAACTTATAAATGAGTTCAGTGAAGTGACAGGTTATAAGATCAATGTCCAAAAATCAGTAGCATTTCTGTACAATAATAATGAGGAATCAGAGGAGGATATCAAGAAAAATATCCCGTTTACAATAGCAACTAAAAGGATCAAATACCTAGGAATAAATTTATCTCAAGATGTAAATGATTTATACGAAGAAAACTACACAACACTGTTAAAGGAAATCAAAGAAGGCTTAAATAAGTGAAAAAAATATGCCCTGTTCATGGACAGGAAAACTAAACATCATTAAGATGTCCATTCTACCAATACTGATCTACAGATTCAAAGAAATCACAATAAAAATCACCAAAGCATTTTTTGTTGAATTGGAAAAATTAACTATGAATTTATTTGAAAGGGCAAGAGGCCCTGAATAGCCAAAGAATTATTGAAAAAGAAAAATGAAATTGGAGGAATCACACTACCTGACTTTAAAACATATTACAAATCTACAGTGGCCAAAACTGCTTGGTACTGTCACAACGATAAACATGCTGACCAATGGAACTGAATTGAAAGTTCTGATATAGACCCTCACATATACAGTCAACTGATCTTTGCCAAGGCCACCAAGCCCATTCAACTGGGAGAAAAAAGCCTCTTCAACAAATGGTGCTTGGAGAACTGGATATCCATGTCCAAAATAATAAGAGAGGAACACCATCTCACATCTTATACAAAAATTAACTCAAGATGGATCAAAAATCTAAATATAAGAGCCAATATCATAAAGACCTTGGAAGATAGTGTAGGGAGACATCTACAAGATCTTATAATAGGAAATGGTTTCATGAAATTCAAACCCAAAGCACAAGCAGTGATAGAAAAAATAGATAAATGGGACCTCCTCAAAATTAAAAACCTTGCACCTCAAAGGAGATTGTTAAGAAAGTGAAAAGGCAGCCTTCTCAATGGGAGAAAATATTTGGTCACCATATATCTGATAGAAGCCTAATATCCTCCATATATAA
>JAQZBX010072580.1:0-15050 GCA_029593785.1 Cabassous unicinctus | reverse complement strand
CTCACTCTGACTTCTCTGCCTATCATATATGTCCAAATAAATAAGAGGAAATTCCTCACATTATCTGGCATGCTAATGATATCCTGACCTGGGTCTCACCATGAGAAGGGTAAGGCTTATTCTCTGATGTAGAATTCCTTAACTGTTTGGAGAAAATTTGGAGAGCTCCTGACTTATACAACGATTCTAGTTTTCCAGTAATCTGTATTTCATAAAACTTTGTTTACTGCCATGCAATTTAAAATTAATAACCAGTACTTTAATTTTTCACCTTCCTCTGACCCAACTTCAGATCTGGCTGGATGATGTCAGTTCCAGTGAGGGGCATCCAGGCTTACCTGGTCACATGAATTGAATGACCTGATTATGAAGTTGAGAAAGTGGAAATAGATTTTTTCACCTAAATATCAACACATTCTCTAATTTAAAAGATATGAAAAACTAATAAAATTTTCAAAGGACATGATCATTAAAACAGAAATGTAAAAAAAAGAAATACAAGAAAAAAAGAGGAAAATCTTCAAAACTTAGTTGCTGAAAAATGCAAATGAAAACAACAATGAAATACCATTTCCATCAATCAGACTGACAAATGTTAAAAGTCAATATCCTTTCAAAATATTGCTCACATAAAATAATACAACAGTTCTTTGGGACAAACTTGAAAAATATGATAAGCAATTCCACCTCTAAGAAGCTATTAGAAATTATTTTGTTTGTGCACAACTATTCAGTTATGAAAACATTTATTATGAAGTTGTTTATAATGACTAAGCCTTTGGAAACAGTCATCAAAGGGTAATGGACTAAACATACACCTTATAAACATACTCTATAATAAAACACATTTAGTTTGTTCAATGAAACTATAAAATAATATTTAATAAGATAGAAAAATAGTCATGATATTTTAAACTGAAAATAGTAGCTTATAAAAAATATATAATGACATGGCAATTCCACTCCTAATTATATACCCATGAGAAATAAGCACTTATATGCACACAAAACCTTTTACATGAATGTTCATAGCAAACATTATTCATAATAGCCAAAATGTACAAACTAAATGCCCATCACCTGATGAATGAATAAATAAAATGTGGTAAGTCCATACAATGCAATCCAGCAATAAAAAAGGATTGAAATACTGATATTTGCTCCAGTATGTCTCAACCTTGAAAGTATGATGACAAGTAGAAGGCAGCAGTCACAAGGACTATATTATGTGATTCCATTTATATGAAATGTCCAGAATAGCAAATCTATAGAGAAAGAAAGTAGAATCATGATTTCCTAGGGCTGGGGGAAGGGGAGAATATGGAGTGACTGCTACTGGATATAGGGCTTCTTTTAGGAGGGGGTCAAAATATTCTAAAGTTAGATTGTGGTGATGCTTGCACAACCTTGTTAATATACTAAAAAATGGCTTGTACAGCTTACATGAATGAATTATATGGCATGTAAATTATATCTCAATAAATTTTCTAAAATATATATATACACACAATATGAACCCATACAAAAATACATGTGCATATAGCTTTAAAATATTTAAAACAGGTTAAATATAGTTGTCTTGAGATTGTGAAAATGTAGGTAATATTTAATTTCACTTTGCTTTTCTGTACATTCTAAACTTTCTACAATGGACATGCACTACTCCATTTTTTTTTTTAAATTTCAAAACTATGTCTTCTAGCAACTGATCTTCCGGACTCTAATTCCATTGACTCTGCACACTACCCTTAATTCATATCAATGAGATCATGCAATATTTGTCCTTTTGTCTCTGGCTTGTTGCATGGTGAGATTCTTCTGTATAATATCTGCAATAATAGGCACCTGAAATTACTCATTTGCCAAGTCCTATGGATCTGTACAGCACATAGTGTAAGCCATAATGTAAACTATAGACTTTGGTTAGTAGCAGTGCTTCAATATTGGCTCATCAACTGTAACAAATGTACCATACTAAATTAAGATGTCCATAGTAGGGGTAACTATGTGTGTGAGTGAGTGGAGAGTTATATGAGAATTCCCTATACTTTTGTAAATGTAAATTTAAAACTTCTCTAAAAATAAAGTTAAAAAAATAAAAATAAAAATAAAAAAATTTCAAAACTAATTCATGAAATCCATAAACAATTTGCAAAGAATGGGAGTGGTATTTTGTTATTTTTTGTTTTATGTTTGTTTGATTTGCTAGCTCCAGGCACTTGAGGGCATCTCTGCCATATCATTGGATGTTTACAAACTTAAGGAAGATGCAGTTCAGAGACTACCCCAGAGTTCACAAGTGAGGCAAGAGAGCCTGAGCTCCTCTTGAGGCAAGGTCATTCTATCAGTAAAGAAACAAGGTACAGACATGTCATGTCCCAAATTTCCTTTTTTTAAAAATTTCTTATGACAGTTCAACACCTTCCCGAACTTCCAGAGTTCCTGACATGTGGCCAGACTGACTCCATGTGGCTTCTGCAACCAGTGAGATGTGGGTGGTGTTTCAAGTCCATCAGGTGAGCCAACCTCTCAGGGTCAACTTACTGTGCATTTGGATCATATACAGCCTTAAAAAGCCTTGTCCATGGTGAGAAAAGAAGATGAGTCTCCTGGGTGATGCACCCAAGGCCATGCCAGGGTGTCTCCTCTTTTTGCTCTTTTTCAGTGATGTCTTGTGGCTCAACATGATGGTGAGCTGCTAAGCTAGTGAACCAATAATACTAAATAGCCTGGGAGAGGAAGGAGATATATGTATACACTTACTCAGGAAAAAGAAAGTGGGGCCCTAAATTTTCAATGCAGATAAAATCATTCTACCATAAAATAATCTGCCCCAATGTTGACTAAACAATAATGCAAATTCAACATTATTATTATTATTGTTATTATTATATTTTGCTTGGACACAGCCGAGACAGACAAGAAGATTCTGAAAATTGATTGTACAGTGTCACAGTGTTAGTTGAATGAAAGTTTTTTCATACTTCCAGACTAAGTCAAAACAAAATGAAGGAAATGACTTTATATGTGTGTGAATAAAATATCATATAATATATAACAGCATTGCAAATACATTTTCTGTGCTTGAAACTTGAAAACAATGGAATTGCTTATAATTGATGTAGTGGAGAATCCCTAGTGTTTCAATGCTTTTAAGCTTGAGGGAGAAACCCTATATTATTACAGGAATCTATGGTTTCCACAAATCTTCCTTGAAACTGAGTCTCTGCTGTGAGTGGGCCATGAACACCCCCTGCAGCTCAGCCCCCTCCTGCATAGGGAGGGTTGTGTCTGGGCTCACCCTGACTTCCCCTCACTGCATGTCCTGCACAGTTAAACACAGCTGTGTCCTCAGCATCACGGAGCTCAGCTGCACAGAGAACTGGTTCTTGGATGTGTCTCTCAAGGTGGAGAGTCAGCTCTTGAGGGATGGATTGTAGGCATTGCTACCTTCATAGCATATTGTTGGCAACCACTGCAGCCCCTTCCTCAGAGATGGACAGATCCAATCCCAGCAGTAACCACTGGTTGTGATGGAGAATCCAGAGACAGAGCAGGTGAGGGACAGGGTCTGCAAGAGCTTCACCAGGCCAGGTCCTGACTCCTGCAGCTGTATCTGGGAGAGGACATCTGAGGACAAGGAGAACAGTGAGTCCTGTGCTCAGAGACAGCAATCCCCTTACCTTCCTGTCTGAATCCTGAGACCCTCACATCTGGGAGCTGCCACCAGAAAGAGGAAGAACCACAAGGGTTGCATGTTCTTTGTAGGAGACCCATGACTTCCAGACAATGTTTTCCAGTTTCAGAAAGTTCTGGATTTCAGTCCACGTTGCTGTGCTTTCATCACTTGGTCAAAGTGGCCATTTCCATGTGGGAGGAACTTTTGTATGTAAAGGTCAAAGGGACCAGTGGAGTTCCCTGTCTCTGGGGCTCCTCTAGAAGGAGGATGCAGGTTGATCTCTAGGAGAACACAGTCCAATTCTTGGGTCCCATTTCACTAAGTAAGGTGATTTCTTTACCCAGGCCACGAAAACTTCCTGAAAGAGCTGGTTAGGGAGGTAGATGCAGCCAAGGAACAAAGATATCTTTGGAAATATTGTCAGTGTGCCTCTACTCTAATGGAGATACATAATTATAAAATACTCAACAAAAATACACAGCCTGTAATCTGCTCAATAAATTTTCTGATCCATTTATCTCCTCTGTTAGCTGATTTTATTGGATATTCTAAAGTTTGAAGCAGCAGCTAAATGTATGTAACACATTGAATTCAGACAAATTGTGTTTAATCCATTATATGTCACAATTCAGAATGACTTTATTTGAATTAATGTGAATGAATATTTCTTCTTAGAATAGAACTTTTTATAAAATGTATCCTTCATAATTATTGTTGAATTTAAATTGCTCAAGACAATCTCATATGGAGTTAATTCTTATCACCCCTAGCAGGTTCCTAAACCGGCTTATTCCCTGTACTTAGCTGAGTCTGCAGGGACACTCTACACCTCAGGACTCTCTCCTAAGTTAAGACTTTAAGGAACATAAACCCTCCTCTGATTTACAAATAGAGACAGTCAGTGGAGGGTCATCAACACACCAATATGTTGGATCAGTGTTATTGGATGAATTTTGCCTCTCAAAAACATATGGTCAAGTTCTAATGCTAGCCGTGTGAATGTGATCTTATTTGGAAATAGTTTCTTTGAAGATGTTGTTAAGATAAGGTCAAACTTGATTACATTGGGTCCTAATCCAAAAATAATTTGTGTCCATATAAGAAGGAAAGAATTGTAGACAGACATTCAGACTCAAAAAGGATACCATGGGATGACTCTTGTAGGAATTGACAGGCCCAGGATTTAGGGCAGCAAGGAGGAGGATGGGAAGGGTTCTCCCCCTTTTTAGCCTGCAGAACTGCAATTTAATATATTTATATTGCATTAAGCCACCCAATATTTTATTATTTGTTAAAGCAGCCCTAGAAATCCATTCAATGATCCATTCATGGATCCCAGGAAAGCCCAATTCCTGCTTTCTTTGACAATGTCAGTGAATTTTAAATTCAGTGACAGTGGTTTCCCTACATGGGGAAATAACATGCAGATACTTATCAATATAGCAGCACAATGAATGGTTTGCAGAAGGGATGAGCTCACAATGGCTAAAGAGTAGCTCGCTGCACAATCGTCAGGTCCATTGAGAAATGACCTGAATGCTGCCCACCTGAGTCCTGTGTCACTGAATCTGGGATGGTGGCTGAGATCTTAGAACTCAATACTGCAGACAGCCCATCAAAGCTTCCTTCCCTCCTGCCCTCTGACCCTCAGGATGTGACTTCAACTCTATGAGCATCAGTCTGATAGGGCATAAATTGGGGACCACAGCAGAAACTTTATTTGTGAATTTTAAAGTAGGGAGCCAGAGACGTTTCCTGCTATCATCACTGCTATTAGTGCCATCATCACCCCAGGGGTGAGAATGTGGAGACTTATGTGAGCCCTCACCTCTGACCTCCACAATTGTACTAGGGCACTTGCGCTGGACCTATCCTTGATATGTCACACCTGTGTGACTGGGGTAGGTCAACACCCTCTGCCTCAGGGACCCAATCACTACATTTACTACATTTGCCAATTTAATCTTGTTCTTTCTAAGGATCTCTTTTCCCTTACACAAAAGGCTTCAGGAACACAGTCTTGAATGCAGCGTATTGCAACCTCTTTATTCAATATTCTTAAGTGGATTAGATCAAAACTATCCTTCATGCTGGAATGCAGGCAACAGAAAAGGCAACAAAAGTAGGATGAGAAAGAGTAACAGGAAAAATCAGGACCTGCTCAATAAGAGCTAGAAATGTGGGCTGACCTGCTGTGGGCAAGGGGAGGGGAAGGGATGGCATCCACCATCCAGAACTAGGTGTGCCCATTCCTCACCAGGTGGCCACATAGGATTACACAGATCCAAAATTGGGTGTCCTGGTCTTTGGAGCTGATGGACTCAGAGGGAAAGTGATATAAATTCTTGTTAGCAGAGAAAAAATCCAAGAAGTGTGCATATGTTTCTGTGTGTGAGTATGTGTTGTTAGACACTGCTCACCATCAAGAAAGAAATATATATATATTAGGCCACCAGGTAGAAATTAGCTTTTGGCACTTTTGGAAATAATTAAGCCATGCTGTGGTCAGACACCATCACATGATTTTTTGTCATGCATTTTTTTAAAGAAGAACTAACTGAAATGACTATTTTGTAACATAAAGGGTAAAGAGGTATATATTATTAAATTTTTTTTATCTTTAAAGAAACTTTAGATTACATAAATGTTACATAAATATATAGGGGGTTCCCATATGCCCCACCCCATCCCCTCCCACATTTCCCCACACTGACATCATCCTTCATTAGTGTGGTATATTTGTTATAATTGTTGAACACATATTGAAACATTGCTACTAACTGTGGACTATAATTTACATTATAATTGACACAGTGCCCCACGCAGTTTTGTAGGTTATGACAAAATAGACAATGGCCTGTATCCATCATTGCAATGTCATTCAGGACAATTCTAATGTTCCAAAAATGCCCCCATATTACACCTGTTCTTTACTCTCCCTCCCCTCAGAACCTCTGGTGGCCACTGCCTTTATATCAATGGTAAAAGTTTTTTTATTGCTTGAATAATATTTTAGTGAGATTCTTTTGTAGATTAGCAGTGATGAAAATGCTGGGTGAAGTAAGCACCATGACCAGAGAGAGAAGTAAGAGATGGTGAAATTAATGTTAGAAGATGGGAGAGTGCCATCTGGTTGCTGACTTTTATTTTCACTCTAAATTGTAGAAAATAGGAACTAATAGTGTTCCTATTAATATAAGTCCATATATTAGAGGATAATGCAGTGACCCTATTAAAGTCATGAAAAATGAAGCATGGCCTGTCAAGACAAATGCAGCAACTAGCAGGTGATCAGTGGGTTTACCCAAATCCTGGACTCACTGAATTAATAAACCATCAATTTCTTCCAGCTCCTTAATCATAAGGCATCGGAAAGTCTTATAAACCACCCTTTTTTGTGTGCCTCATGTTGCCTTCTTCAGTTAGGCAAAAACTCCCAAAGGAGTAGAACATTATTAGACCCATCAAGAGTCATGGTTAATTTCTTATTTTAGACCATGTTTTGAAAAAGGAGATCTCTGCCCCTGAGAGGAAGCCCTTCCCAGGAACCCGCTGCACCTGCTCTGAGTCTGGGCCTGGTGCTTAGTGGGTCCTGCGTGTCCCTTGCAGCCCAGCCCCTGCCCTACAGGGAGGTTCCTGTTGGGCTCACAGTGTATTTTCCTCATAGCTTCTCTGCCCAGTTTACCTGGCTGTGCCCTTCACTTCAGACTGATCTTTAGAGACACCACACAAAGGTGATACCATCTCTTGACAGAGTGAATTTTCCTTAGCAACCTAGTGTACTCTTCAGGAAGACAAAACACAGGAACCTTTACAATCTCAAGGGGGCCCTCCCCTGGAGCCTGCCAAATGCTTTGACATAGTCACAGTCGTGGTGAATCCAGAGGCTTTCAGGGGTCTCTCATCTCCCTTGTCCTCTTCAGATTTGAAGGTTATGACAGAAAACATGTGCACACAAGACCATGGGGCTTGAAGCCCTCCCACACACAACTACTCTATCCATAACATATGCACACACACAGAAAACACACATACACATAAACACATACTACACTTGCACACTCAAACACTTGCTATACCTATATCATGTACACACATGTTGACATTAATACACATGCACATTCCTGTGAACACACATTTACTAATCCAATAATACACTCACTCACAAATACATTCAGAGACAGGTGTGTGCATACACATGTTTGCATTCACAGATACACACCCATACACATACCTCCACATGTACACACATATGAGCACACACACACAAGCTATCTCTGATTTTTGCAGCACTGGACTGTAAATCTGTCACTCATCCCTCTGTCCAGAACATGGATACCACCCTCCAGGCTGACCCTAGGCTTGCTTAGCTGCCTTCCTTTGGCAAATAGGCCAAAATCAAACATGAATAATCTGATACTTGGCAAGTGCCTGCATGTTGGGTTTGCCTTTCTCTGCTTTGCTGGGAGCCCTACAGATGCCCCACGAGAGGAGCCAGACCTGCCTGCCAGGGGTCAGGAGTACATGGTTGATCCATGTACAGTCAGTGAAGCCAGGACTCACCCACCCCACATGCCTGGGAGGAGCCCCTGCACCTATACCCCAGCAAAAAGGTGTTCTCAATGGTTCTTAGAAGACATAGGACCCCTGTGCAGAGCCTCCCCCCCAGAAGCAGAAACAAATGCTGGACAAGGAATGTGGGCCCAGAACAGTGGGCTTGGCCTGCTTTTCTCTTGCTGCTTCCAGAATTTTCTCTTTGTCTCTGATATTTGTCATTCTGAAAATAGGTGTCTTGGGGTAGATCTATTCAGACTTATTCTTTTTGGGATGTGTTGTCTTTCTTGGAAATTACTTACAAGTTCTTCAATTTTATAAGTATAATATTGCCTATGACCCAGCATTTCTATTACTTTTCATCTATCCAAGGGAACTGATATCATAAAACATCCAGAAGGAGTTGTATACAAATGTTCACAGTAGCAATATTTATAATAGCCCCAAATTGGAAACAGCTCAAATATCCATGAACTCCTGAATGAATAAAAATTGGGAGCATATATATATAGGATGGAATATTATTTAGCAATTATAAATTAAGTACAAATATATATCCAAGAAAATGAAAGAACCTTGAAAATATTATGCTAAGTTAGAGAAGACCTTTAGTAAAAATCACTTATTTTATTATTTTATTTATTTGGAATTTCCAGAATAGTCAAACCCATACAGACAGAAAGCACATTAGTGATTGCCAGAGTATGGGGGAGGGGGAATGGAGAAAGACTACTAATGAGTATGGAGTTTCTTCTGTGGTGTTGTGTATGCTATAAATTTATACTAGGGTGAAAGCTGCACAACTTGACTAACATTAAAAATCACTGAGCTGCCAAGTTAAAATATTTGATGATATTCATGTAAAATATATCTTAATAAAGCAGTAAATATTATGCTCAAACATCACATTCATATATTGACATGTATTTTTTTCAAATTCAGTTAATCTCAGGAAAAAAGATTTCCTGAGAGAGATTTTAAGATTGAGAGCTCAATAAATAAAATAGATAGAAATGATTCACAGGAGGATCAACAAGGAGTGTGAACGATGTATAAATGAGGAGAATTCCTACTTTGGCAGGACAAGTGTCACCAGGTTTCCTGTGCACCTGTTCCTGGATGGGCCTGTGTACTTGTTGGCTACAATCCTGAAAGGGGAGGTTTTTGTCTGGGATCTAACTGCTTTTTCTTCACTGTGCTTCTCTCACACAGTGATACATGGCTGTATCCTCAACAGTCCCAGGGTTCATGTGTAGGGAAAATTGGTTCATTGCAAATTGGTCTCTTGAGATAGAGATTCAGCTCTTGAGAGATGGATCATAGTATGTATTTCCATTATAACATATTTCTGACAACCAATGCAGCCCCATGCCCAGTGCTAACAGGAAACACTGGTAATGGAGGAACCAGACACTGTGAAGGTGAGGGCCAATATCAGAGAGTGCTTTCCCACACTTGGGCCAGACTCCACAAGCTGAAACTGGGACATGAACCTAGGCAGACAAAATATCAAAAATCATGACAAAGTCATACACCTCATCTATTCACACCACAAGGAAACCTCTGAGACCCTCACAGGGAGATGTGGCCACCAGGCAGAAGAACCACACAGGAATCTCATGGTCTTCTGAACAAGCTCTAGGAGTCCTGGAGAGCCCAGCTCACAGTGTGGAGGATCTGCCCTAGATTTTGAGATTAACCTTAAAATTGAAGATAGGATTTACATGTGGGAGGTAAAATTCCCTGTTTATAAAGCAGGGAAGTTCCTGGGTGGCTTCAGCCTGTATTTAAAAAGCTGTGAGGAGGACATCTGACCATCTTCAGGGATGGACCTCTGTTTACTGAAAGCCCAGGTGTCTACATATCCAGGTCAGAGAGGTGTTGCTTATTTAAAATTAACTCTGATCTCATGGAAATTCTCCCTCACCCACATTGATAGGGAAACACCTGATATCCCCTTTTCTCTCCTCTCTCAGGTAAACATTGTATGGTTTGCTCACTCCTTACTTCAGTCTAACACCCCAATCAACAGCACCTGGGAGAGTGTTGTGACAGCACATGTTGTATTGGGCATGATGCCTAGGGGCAAGAGATCTGTTTCACATCTGTGCTTAGCCCTGGAGACCTGTGACATTGGGAAGATCACTGGACACTTTGCAGGTAGTTCCTCACCACTAGAATGGCTGTGTGAACACCTGCTTCCCTAGACATTAAGGAAATCAAGTAGACAGTGGAACTCCAGGAGGATTTGTGCAGTGTTTGGCCTGATCCTTTTTAAAGCACAGGTGTAAACACCTTCTCCACTCTTCCCTGGACTCTGGTATGGAAGAAAGGAAATGAAAATCATCAACATTAACATCTCCTTTTATGCATCTGTGGTTGTCCTTGCTCTTGAATCATGCATTCAGTGTTATAGGTTTTTTATCATTCCAACAACAAACAGGATCCTGCACAATTCTTAGAAGTTTTCTTGTAAAAGTGGTACAGGTACAGTTACTGGGAACAAAAAATTGTGCCACTACCCCTGCCTCTGACCTACATGACAGAATTGAGGGGAAGCAAGGCCCCTGAAAGGAGGGTGGGAAAAACTTCAGCTACCAGTGGAGGACAGTGAGTTTTGGACAAACTGGTACTATTCACCATCACTTCCCAATCCTGGGTCCCCAGAGAGATGCCTTCCTGTGCTGATGTCTATCACACCTTTAGTTTCTTCCTGAGCATAGACCAGGACCTGCATGTCTGGGTTCTCAGCTCTAAGGTAAAATAACTACTCTTAGCACTGATGAAATCCCCACCTTCAAGACCTCAGGTTCCAAGTTCAGTGTAGATGGCAGGGGGACATAAGAGCATGTGAAGACCCTTTTTAGTAGACATTTTATTGACATTTTCCATCACAGAATTTGACACATATTTTCCCAAAAAACATCAGTATGAATAAATTCCTGAACAAAAAATAGATTAAACTTTCCCAAATGTATCTGGCTGTAGTGAATTAGGACATGAGCTCATAACATAAGGACCAAATCTGAATGTCTTCTGGCTGCAGGTAGAAAGAAGCCTACACCATAGCAGGTGGAGGATGGAAAGCATGCTGCTTCTGCATATTGAAAACTTAGAATGAATTTCTTCACACACTGGGCACTGAAGTTTCAGTCTGCAGGCCTTGATGGATTTATCTGTGTAGTCATGATGGAAGATATGTAAATAATAGCAAAATGACACCACAGATACTGTTAAAGGAATTAGTCCTTAAAATAGTGGTAAAATGAAAAGGGTGTCATCTCTCCTATTTCTAGGAAAGAGTTTCTACCCTCTGCCCAGGGTCCTCAGCCTCCTTGTTGGATGAAACCGATCCCAGGTATCCCAGGGCAAGGTCTTGTTGGAGTTTGCTCTCACTCCATTCACTATATTTCCCACAATAAAATAGGACTGTGTTTGGATTCTCAGAATGATCATTTGCAGGATTAGCATGTTTTTTGAGTTATATCTGGAGATGATTTATCTTTCACAGGGTCTACAAAGTGCATCTTACTTGTATTGTAAATAACTGTCACCCACTCCATCTATTCCATGGAATCCTTGAATACCAGTTAATGGCCAATATTTGAAGGGTGAATCTACAGACTGCACAAAATTGGAGCACAGCCCTGCCTGCCCATGCCTGGTCATCCCACTTATCAACCAGACTCCACCAGGTGAGCCACACACAGGATATTTGAAGACACAAAATAGCAGTGATCTCAGGAGATGAGTCACACACAATCACACTCTGACACACACCCAGACACACATACATATAATTTCATGCATACACTCACACTAACACTCTTTCAAGCACACACAGCCACAATGACACTCTTTCATATGTACACTCATACACACCAAAAATCACCCTCATTAAAAATACCAAGACTATGAAACATAATTAAATTCTTATGCATATTTACATATGTACATTCATTCACACCCTGTCATGCACAAACTGCCACATACAAACATGTAATAAAACATTTTATATACACCTATACTTGCCTGTATTGACATTCATGCACAAAGATGCAGTCACTTGCTCTCATGCACAAACTTAGTTTCACCTACTCATGGTCACACATGCAGTCACACCAACACATCCACACTCAAATTCTCACCTGCACCTAGAACACACCTTCATACCTAATCACACACTCTCATAAATACAAGCTATTTTATATACTCACACACACTCACAAACATACCAACATTCACATGGCCAAACTCATTTGAATAAGAGTCTTATTGTAGACTTGGTGGGGACAATAATAACAGAACATATGTCTTTCCACTTATATAATAGCTACATCAACCTAAGTAAAGAAACAGTTTTGAAATACTTCCAAGTTCAATGACTAAGAATTTTAGCATTTGAAAAATGATCATGGATTATAAAAATGCCATGCCCTTTGAATATGTAGTATTAAACTTGCCTGTTGTGATTTCATGAGCAAGACAATGAATATCAGCATTCCTTACCCAGGATCACTGCTATTGTGAAAAGAGAAGTATAGTGCCTTAGCCCCATGTTGTCAAGAGTAATGAGCAGGATACCAAGAAATGTATCCCTAGGACACATATTTTAGATTCCCACCATTAGCATTTTGTTGGATATGTTTTACCTGACCCATACAGTCCCCCTATCTTTATTTTAGCAATTAAGCAATATAAACCACCAATAGAGTCAAGATTTAGTGTTCTGTAGCTAGCCTCCAATTAATTTAAAAATTCATAACTAATGTGTATCACATTCACATCTTCTTAAAAACATATAAGTGTTTAAGCCTTGATTGAATGCCGAAAAACAGACAGTAAATTATTTGCATAATGCTTTGGAAGACAGAATTCAATGTTCCCTACAAAGAGAAAAAAGAAATAGAAAATAGAGAAAACACTAAGAAATGAGAAGTACAGTATGAAATGGCTTTCAGGATATTTAATAAAAGTTACAGAATAAGAGTAAAAAATGATGATCAGAAACAAGATTTAAAGTTACAATTCCAATAGATTGAGGAAACACACCACTCAAAACAGTGAAAAATTCAAACATCCCAAGAAAGAAAACATTGAAAAGACCAATATGCACATTATAATAAAAACACAGAAACCCTCCTTTTTTGAATTTTTGAGTTTTCTGGATGAATTCTGAAGATCCTGAAGTTAGAATGGGACAAATAAAATGTACTTTTCTCTAACCAAACTTGCTACAAAGTTTGTAATTTTATATTTGTGAAATGAAGGAATCATTGATACTTCACATGATTAGTGTGCTATGGTAAAAATGAAATAGCATTATGGGTGTGTTTAATCCCACATGTCACATAGTGATCAATTTTCCTGAATGCTATCATTGAGACCCAGCTTATCCAGAACACTCATCTCTGTTCTTTGAAGACAACCAGCCCCAGACCTTGCCTTGCTTAATCTGTTAAAATCTATGACTGAACTAAAGATAAAAATAATGATAATAATTATATGTATATCTTTGAAAAAACCTTAGAAATTGGGAGTGCTGGTAGATCTAAACATTGCATATTAAATATTGTGAAGCTGTCCAGAGAATATCCAGTATTTACTTATTTTGCAGCTACTTAAGATTTTATAGTCCCACGAAAAACTGAAAAAAATCACATTTACTTGTGTTATTCATTTCAATTAGTTATGGTATCTGCACACTTTTTCTGTACATTTGAAAGTTCTTCTAACGGGCACCATAGGTGGATGTTTCCAGCTCCATCTCCTGCAACTGTATTAAGGGTTGGTTCATGAAACAACACTTTCTCTCATAAAAGCTCACATGAGAGAACTCCAAGATGATTTCTTTACCTCCTAGTTTAATCCAAATTCTACAAGAGCATACCAACCACAGGAACCATTTCTTGGACAGGCCATGGTCCATCTGCTCTTGAAGTTTCAGTCAAGAGTGACAGCTCAGTACTATTGTCCTCCAGAACAGGACAACTGCAAGATCTGACAAATTAACCATTGAGCTCACTCCACCTGCTGAGTGCCCACTCTATGCTTTTCACCCCAGGAACCTCACAACATCCTGCATATTGATGGATCTTCTTTTTGACAGCTAACCAAGGTATGGAAGGACATAATCTTAAAAAGTGATGATAAATATACCTAGAAAACAAATGAAACAATACAAAACCAAAACTGACACACAATGCACAGAGCACACAGTTATACATAAAATGAGGGGTTTGTGCTGCCAGTGAAGGATGGGCACCAGCCTCCGTTGTGTGGAGTGCTCTACTTATGAATCTTCTTTGCAAAACAGCAGTCTCCTCATTCCATTCTTTCAAGGATGTTGCAGGATGCTCTTCTGGTCTCCTGGAGCCCCGAAACGGGTGCTTTATATAGCTCTGGTTGATTACTATAGCATAAGCTGAATCTAGGTGCTCCTTACTCTAACACCATCTTGCTGGTTGTTGCCCTGTTATGTCATTTTGTTAAACTTTCAAGTGAGGAATGGAGTGATATATCTCTCCCTATTGTACCAGCTAGGCAATATGGAGATAATTCTGGCCCCACTTAGAGACATACCATCATTGTGGAGTCTCCAAAACTGGGTGGCCATTTACCCCAGTGATGAGATTTAGATGAGATTTGAGATTTGAGTTGATGGTGTGATTAGTTGATATTTTGGAGATGTTGAGATCTCAGAGGTGAATTTATATGGCATGTGTTGAGAGATTTCATAAATGTTTCACTGAGGAAGACATTTTTCATTTGTAATCCACTGTGATTTTCAGTTGTCATGTGCCAGCAGCATGCAATG
>JAQZBX010072578.1:0-15047 GCA_029593785.1 Cabassous unicinctus | reverse complement strand
TTCTCTAAATTAACACTGATAACATGTTGTGAAACTCTTATTTACAGGATAACATATATTGAATGGTTTAGGAAAGCATTCTTTAAAATATTCACAGTCTATTTTGTTTTAATCTATAATGTTTACTTTAAAAAATCTTGGTTTTCTAAATTCCATGTACTTGACAAACAGCTCTCAGGATAGCCAAGTGATCTAAGGCGCCAGACTCAAGCATCGCTTCCACGTACTTGACAAAAGGAAAGAAAACAAATTTTTCTTGTGAAGATCACTGAGGAAGTCTCAGAGATTGAGGGGGGATTTTCTGGTTGATTTAGATCTTCAAGTTTGATTTGAGTGATGCTTGTTTAACTCCTGGTGGCAAATGCAACATCCCCAGTTCTGTTTGTGGTTGGCCACCACTATACCCATTTTTCCCTATCCATCCACCACATTTGGATACTGCTATATCCTCCATACTGGCACGTCTTTCCATCTGTAGTATAATAAAGAACTTGGCTGGTGTTTGTCTCTGTTTTCTGGGTGGAACCTCTACATCCTTGGACTCTCCCAGAGTAGGAATGTCTTTGTAATTCATAGTGGGGCCCTGGCCTTACCTAATAGGTCAGGCTAACAGGTCGACATGGTGAGGCCAGGCACACAGGTAGTCTTAGGGTGGGAGCTAGCCACAACAGAAAGCCCAACCATGTGATTAGGGGACTGGGGCATTAAGCCAGTCATATCCCAACCCTCCTGACCTCTGGGACTGGAGAGGGCTGGAGATTGTGTTCAGCCAGGTAGGCATTAATTCTTCTAATTATGCCTACATAATGAAACCCCATATAAACTCTGGACACTCAAAGCTCGGGTGACCTTCCTTGATTGAGAAGCTACAGTGCTGTGCTGGGAGGGTGATGTGTTCTGACTCCATGTGGAGAGGACATGGAACATTGTGTTTGAGACCTCCCAGACCTTGTCCTATGCATCTCTTCTTTTGGTTTCTCCTTATTTATATCCTTTACACTATAATAAAACTCTAATCATAAGTATAGTGCTTTGAATGAGTTTTTGAGTCATTCCAGTGAATTATCAAATCCAAGGGAATAGTGGGAACCCCAAGATTTGTAGCCAGTTGGTCAGAAGTGGCCTGGCTCGGATCACCAAACTTGTGACTGATGTCTGAAGGTCAATCTTGTAGAGGATTGCCCCTATCCTGTAGAGTTTGGCCTATCTCCAGATAGTTAGAGTCAGAATTGCATATTATTTTCCATTGGTGTTAGAAGTTATTAAAGTTTATGCAGTCTACATACTATCCCACCAAGCAATTTACACTGATTCCTCCTTTATTCCAGCCACGAACCATGTTAAGAGATTGGGGAAATGAAAATTTGATTCTGCTCATTAAAAGGCACTTAATATGGAATGAATCTCTCATCTTTTAGATGAATAGACTGAGACCTTAGAGGTCCCCTGACTTGTTAATGTAGGAGAGTAGTGAGTAGGAGTGCAGAGGGGCAGGTCTAATTAAGAATAAGGGCTTTAAGACAGATGTAGAGTCAGGTCCTGGCTTTGACACTTAGTCGCTGCATGATTTGGGACATGTTACTTGATCTCCTAGAGCCTCAGTTTCCTCATCTGTCAAATGGAAACAATGATAGAAGTATGTCATTTGTCTTATTAAACCTTCTAATGTTTGCAGCATGGTGCCTTATATCCAATGGTAGCTACCATTTACTGAGTGCATAATACTACCCTTACTCTTATTATTTTTGCCACTACAAACCCACCTACTGACCCCTTTTATAATCCTTCGGAATTGCTTGCATCTTGAAATCCACACTATTTTTGGAGGTACAGTTCCTACCTCAGTGAAAGTCAGATAGCATTTGTCACCTTTGGAAGAGAAACTGGGAAAGCAGAAAAAGCCAACTGCTATATGAGAAAAACATGAGCTCAAACCTCAGGTTGCAAAGTACTTTTATGCTGCTCTGGGAATTATACTCATGTGAAACACCCATTACCAAGCTGGTTTAATTTGTTTAGTTAATAAACTTTATATGACCCATTTTTATTTATCATGTACACTAGAAGCTTTTTTTAATATATATAATTTCTGTGTCTACAGTGGCAAGCTTTTCCCTGAACATTTATGACATTCCACAACTCAACTTCCAAAAATCCCCATTATGAAATTAAATGGATCCAGGTGGATAATTTGAGAGAGTAACTATATTGCATGAAGCAGAGACAATATGTAAATATTGCAGCAATCTCTCTGACACGGTATTAGAATATGAAAGAAAACAAAATCAACAAAACTATGAGATACTGAATTAATTTACTTTCAAATATTAAAAGTAATGAATCTTCTACTTATTTTCAGATTTCTATGACTCATCTTAATACGATGGTAATTTTTAACTCCATTACATTATTTAACCCATATTTGCATCACAGCATTCTCCCAACGAATGCCTAGCACTTTTTTCAACCATGATTTGCCTGAGATTGCTTACATATTTTCACTATTCTGGGTTTGAATAGGCTATTGTGAAACATGGAAAGTAACACTTGACATGGTATTTTCTTTACAAGATGAAGAAAGAAAGAAAGAAAGTACAATCAGCCATAGTCATTCCATGAGATGCATACAACAAAACTCTTTCTGAATTTGGATCTATCGCACTCTATTGGAAACACTTGTTTTCCCTTCAGTTTTTATAAAGATATAAAAATATAAATATGGGTCAGTTTTATAGTTAACAGAAGCTGTTGGGACATTATTCAGCAATAAAAAGGACCAAACTATTGACACTTGCTATGTCATGGATGAACCTCAAATATATTATGACAAGTGAAAGAAGCAAGACACAAGAGGCACAAAGGAATATCGTATGATGCCATTTACATGAAATGTCCAGAAAAGAGGCAAATTTATGAAAACAGAAAGTAAATTACTGGTTGCTTGGGGCTGGGTGGAGGAATAGGGATTATCTGTAAATGGGCACGAGTGATCTCATTGGAGAGATGAAAATGTTCTAAAACTGATTTATGCTGATGGTTATACCAGTCAGTAAAGGTACTAAAAATCATTGAAACAGTACAATTTTATGATATATAACATAATCCTCAACAAAACTGTAAAAAATAGCAGAAGTTATAATTAATACACAGATGATTGAAAATGCAGGTCAGGCTGTTTGAGAGATAAACTTTTGCCCTGATGTCATCATAAAGTCACATCCCACTTTACAGGTGATGCATGAAAATATTCTCTGTGTATACAGATGGTTTAAGTTTATTTGTTGAGGATCGTGGTACTGCTGTCATATATAAAGCCATGTGATTTACTTATAAAGGCAGTTTCCAACACTCTTTCCCATTGAATAAACTGTCCCTCCCACTGCCCTTCTTTCTCATACACTATGTCCATACACTGCTACTGAGGAAGGCTTAATATTCATGAACTTAATGCACAAACCCAAATTATATCAAGATCATCCCCTAATCCCTTCTTTGAGTTCACTTAGTTTTGCCAAGCATATCATTTGACCACCATTGTATGTCCTCCATTGAACAATGCTGTATGTCCAATCCTTTTACCATCCTACTATACTTTTTTCCTTTCTGTCCTAAATGCGTTGATTTTAAGCCCTGCTATGATACTTATACTGGTCTTCTCAGGAATGATAAGAGACAATGAGTTCACATCACATGGATAATAAAAGCTACAATGGGCCCACTTTGGTATGTGCAATTACGTGTGTGTGTGTAGAGTCACATATTATATGTACACATTAATGTGTATGAGTATGAGGGTAGGCATGAACAAAATCTACTTACGTGTTTAATACATCTTTGGGATAGCTACTTAGAGTCTTTCTGTCCACTCTGTATAGTATGTTTTCTCAGCTGAAGAGTCCATTTCATAAACACCATCTATGCCAACATTTAAGCTGTGGTATTTTCAGAAAATGTCTCTCATCTCTCATTCATTGTTTCCTTCTCATTTCCTCAACATTTGTTATTTTGGAAATACAAGGGATAGCCAAAGAGAAAAAGGTGTGGAGCCAGAGAAAAAAAAGTTATTTGTTGCTTTTTACCTAAGGGAAGAAGGAAACAGGAAGTGACCAGTGCGAGAGTATCATTTTTGTGAAGGCAAAGTGTAGGCCAGTAGGTCCTTCAAATGCATTATTTTATTTAGTCCTTGTTACTATGTTCTGAAGCAGGAATTGTCACTCCCTTTTCACTGGTGAGGAAGTTGATGTTCAGAGAAAGTTAAATAGTCCAAGTTCACCGAGTTAGTAACTTAAGCAGACAGATTTGATGCAAAGACTCATTTGTTTCATGATTAAAATGTATTTTGATGATCAGTAACTTTTACTATTTTAGTAAGAGTTAGAAACCTGTTACAGCAGTATGTTCTGCTCCTTGTCATTTCCAAAAGGATTGTTTTCCCCCTGAACCATCCTGGTAAATTCCCTACTTCCTCAATGAACTGCCTCATTGGAAGGGTTGTCTCTGCAACTACAATGACAGATTTCTGCAATCAGCCATGGTAAGTAGGTGATAAATTTTTGATCCCATATCTCACTATGCACAACTACTACTCATGGTTTATTTGGTTCTGTGACATATTTTGATGCAATTTTGACTTTTAGATTTTGCAGTGAACGTCTATGAAATGTGCACTAACACTATAACGCTTCATAATTGTGACAATTATCTTGTTTATCATATTAAATCAGTTAAAGCAGGGTGCGGATGTAGCTCAGTGGTTGAGAGCCTGCCTCCCATGCACGAGGTCCCAGGTTCAATCTCTGGTACCTCCTTAAAAAAAAAAAAATTAAAGCAAAGGTTCTCAAACTTGAGTGTGCATCAGAATTTCCTGGAGGCTTGATAACACATAGATTGCTTGGCTGACCCCAGGAGTTTCCATTTTAGGAGGTCTGCCAGAACTTTGTAGTTCTGACAACTTTTCAGCTGATGATAATTTGCTGGTTTAGGGATCACTCTGAGAACCACTGGTTTAAAGGAAAGAAGAAAGATGTATCAAGACAATATATATATCTATATATCTATATATCTATCTTTCTTTCTATTTCATTTGTTTTCTTCTATAGTTAAGAATGCCTTTTGCAAATTCTATGGAATTTGAGTATCTGAAAAACCTTGAAAGTGGGCCTACTAAGAGTTCAATTATTTTCTTTATACAGTGCTACTCAGTGCTACCTGAGTCTTGATTATTATCCCTTCAAACATTTTGACATTTAGGGTCTCAAAGGCCACAAGAAGAATTTGGAGGTCTTTAAGCAAGGAAAGACACGACCTGATTTAGGCTAAGATGACTCACTGGTTCTTTGGATATTAAATAAGGATATAAAAACAAGTGGCCATTCACATAAAACCAATTTCAAACATTTTGACCTTTAAATAAACATTTCCCCTAGATTATTTAGCATATGAATGAGAAAATTCAAATTAATACCCTAGCCAAAATTGTGCCTTCACCATTGATACTTTAAGGATATTACTAAGTATTATAAACATGGGCAACTCAAATAATAATTAGGGGGAAAATCATATGGAAATTGCTAGCAAACTCATTAGAGTGTGCTTAATTATTGCAGTGAAGGGTTAGCAAGAGGATTGGAGCTTACCGAATAAATCTGTTTGCACATGGATTGATATGCTTGTATCATAATTACTCACAGCTGTTGGACTTTCTAAGTTTATTAGGAACTTAATTCCAAAACTTTCATGCTGAAAAGATTTTCTAAGAGGGAAGTGTTAGCCCAGTGCCAGTAATGTGAACAAGGAACATTTCTCTAGCAATTCTTTTTTGCATTTACTTACAGAGTAACTACAGATCTTCTCATTATACATAATGAAGTGGATCTGCTCATTTTTGATTTTCACACACTTTGCAGGAAGAGCAAAGCCTCCTGATTGAAACTGCTTGAGCCCTGTGATGAGAAGTTGCCTGTAATATGTATTCCAATTACAAAATGATCTCAGAAAACAGGCTTGATGCCTGATGTATTCATTTGAAAGCAATTCTTGGCTAAATTGATCTTTAAATAATCTATCTATACGCTTGTTAATTTAATAGATCAACTGACATCAGGAGAAGGCAGGAGTGCTTCATCCTTCACACTCTGTCTTGTAGCTGACAACTAATCCTTCTTGGTGATTCATTTATTATACTTTATAAATTAGAAGGAATGTACAGGATCCCTGAAATACAGCTGAGGCTATGCCCAATAATTTCTTCTTACTTACCATCAATCAGAAAATTAATACTATGTCAGGGCTGGTGATTTTGATCTCAGTCTAATTTTTGATCTATTTAACTGATGGCTACTGTCCTGGCTTATGATACTATTGAGTGTAACAGCATGATTATTTGTGCCTGACTGATTTCCTTTGTTTCTTAGGGCCCTTTACAGATCAGAATTTGATGAGTGCTAAAATTATCTAATGAGGACAATTAAAGAAGACAATAACTTCAGAACCAAAATATTATTACAGTCAATGACTTTTCCTGTGTGAGCATCACACACATACACGTGCACACACACACACACAACTGCT
The DNA here is from genome assembly GCA_029593785.1 of Cabassous unicinctus. NCBI lineage: Eukaryota > Metazoa > Chordata > Mammalia > Cingulata > Chlamyphoridae > Cabassous > Cabassous unicinctus. The sequence goes on along the minus strand of JAQZBX010072578.1, from coordinate 8,477 downwards.
CTGCCTATGTAGACTGAGTCATAGTATTCACGATCTTTTATAATCTGATATTCTTCTCCTTGTTGCCATACACCCTGCATTCCAGACTCAATTACTTATTTTTCTGCAAACGTACTTAGGATTTTCATATATCCATGCCTACATCCATTTCACTTCTTCTCTCTGGAATGACCTTTCTCACTTGGATGGAAATCCCACCCAATCTCCCAGGACCAAATAACATCCCTTCTTTGCAAAAGGCTTGCCTCACACCATTCCTGGCAAACTCAACATGTAAATAAACTCTGTATTTAATACTAGCATATTACTTCTCATCAATTAAAGTACAGATAGCAAACAGCAACACATGAGAGTCAACACTTACATTGTCCTTACTATGTGCCAAGCACTATTTCAAGTTCTTTGCATATCGTCAACTCATTTAATCTTCACAACAGTCCTATGATATAGGTGGTTTTATTTCCCCCATTATGCACAGAAACAATAGAATGGAGGGAGATCAAATAACTGATTCTGGGTCATGCAGATGTTAAGAGGGCTGAGCCAGAATGTGATCCCAGACAAAGTGGCTCAAGGGTCTTGTCATTCAACTACTGTTCGGGGCCACAAAGTTAAACTTGCAGGATAGTTGAAAGCATTAGAGGGAATCTAAAGTGCCTAGCATAGTGCCTCTAACATAGTTCAAGAAGTAGAGGTTATTTTGTTATTATTTGCAATGAAATTATTATAAAAACAAATTATAAGTAATATTAAATTGAATATGATATTTTTATTATTCTTTTTTACATGTCAAATGTCATTTTATCATTTTAGGTCAATGCTTTATCAATCAGTAAACACAGCTTTCATGTATGAGTCTGCAACTCACATTCATGACCACGGTGCAGAATAAGCATTCAACAAATATTAAGTAAGCAAATGAGTGAATGAATGAATGAAATGAATGAACAAACTAGTCCGATAAGGCTCTGGCTGCACTTTTTCTTCCCTCTCCTCCGTGGTTCCCTGAGGCATAATGCTAAATCCTTCAAAAATCGGACAGAACATTAAGCCATTGAAGCATGGAGTAAATCAACTTTTTTCCCTTCCACTTCAGTGAGTTATTATTTAAAATAAAACCCACAAAGCAATATTTTTAAAAGTCTATATCCCGAAGTAAAACATGGAAATTATCTGATTAATGCAGATAGCCACTCACCAATTTATATTCTTGAACTCAAGAGAATCATTTAGCTAATTGTATAGGTGATTATTATGCTTTTCACAGAAGTGTGTATCATGCATTTAGAATTTTTAAATTGCATCTCCAAGAGAATCCTCTTAAATCTAATTATTGTATACTTAGAATTTTTCATAATCAGCTAATATTTATTTTCTTTAAATAAAAAATGGCTTTTAAATATGTGAAAATCCTCTTGTGAGAAGGTGAATTAAAACTTAAAAAGATATAACTGTTAAGCCAGCAAGATGGTGGCAGAGTAAGGAACTCCTAGTGTCAGCTCTTGCTGCAGGGCAGTTAGTAATCACCCAGATCTATCTAAAGCACCTGTTTGGGGGCTCCAGGAGACCAGAAGAGCATTCTGCAACATCCTTGAAAGAGTGGAAGGAGGAGACTGCTCATCTGAGGGAAGATTCGTAAGTAGAGCATTCCATGCCCCGGAGGCCGGTGCCCATCCTTCACTGGTGGCACAAGCCGCCTTCAGAGCTGTTCCGCAGCTGGAATTGGAAGCTCCACTTTCCAAAAACGGGGGAGGAAGAGAAGGTTGGGTACCAACTTTAGCTACTGATTAGCAAATTCGGTGGGCTAAAGTAAAATCCCAAGAACAGATAAAGTTTGAACCTCTTCAAGTCAGAACGAGGCCAGTAGCTGCCATTTTAATTCCACCCCGGTATGAGGGGAAGCATGGTGGACTAAAAATCCAGGTGGACTGGCTTCTTTCCATCCAGATTGGCCTGCAGCCCTAGCCTAGGCTTCAGCCCTACCTCTGGTAGGGAGGAAGTTGGCGGAACCTGCACCAGCCTCTCCAGGTAACTGCAGGTACATTCGATTGGCACAGACTGAATAGTCAAAAGTCTACCGGGGCAACTGCGGTCATTTTGGACCTGCACAGCATAGATTGCTGCCCACACCAGCAGCTCCATCCCCGCCTCAGGCAGGGGAGGAAGGGCACATCTTCATCAGTCTCCCTGGGCAACTACTGTCTAGGCCTGTACAACTTGGATTATTACACATGGCTGTAGCTCTGTCTCTACCCCTGGCAAAGGAGAAAGGTGGGAGAAGCTTCATTGGTCCCTGGGGCAATGTGGCAGCTTGAGCCTCCACAGCTTACAGCACCATCTGCATCCTTGCCTTCTACTACACAACCAGCAAGGGAGAAAGGGCAAGAATGCCCTAAAGTAAAGAGAGAAACCTGCGCCCAGAATAAATACTCTAGTAAGCCAGATGCTAAGACACCAACAAAAAATAATTCATACCAAGAAACAGGAAGATATGGCCCAGTTAAAGGAACAAGATGGAATTGAGACAACTAATCATAGATGTTCAAACAAATCTCCTTAATAAATTCAATGAGATGGCTAAAGAGATTAAGGATATTAAGAAGACATTGGATGAGCACAAAGAAGAATTTGAAAGCATAAATAAAAAAATAGCAGATCTTACGGGAATGAAAGGTGCAATAAATGAAATTTAAAATATACTGGAATCATGTAACAGCAGATTTGAGCAGGCAGAAGTAAGCATTGGTAAGCTTGAAGACATGGCCTCCAAGTGCGAATATACAAAAGAACAGATGAAGAAACGAATGGAAAAATTTGAAAAAGGTCTCAGGTCTCAGGGAACTAAACAGCAGCAAGAGACATACAAACATATGTGTCATGGGTGTCCCAGAAGGAGAAGAGAAAGGGAAAGTGGCAGAAGGAATATTTGAAGAAATAATGGTAGAAAATTTCCCAACCCTATTGAAGGACATGGATATCCATGTCCAAGAAGCACAACTCCCATCTGAATAAATCTGAATAGACCAACTCCGAGACACATACTAATCAGAATGTCAAATGCAAAGACAAAGAGAATTCTGAGAGAAGCAAGAGAAAAGTAATGCATAACATATAAGGGATACCCAATAAGATTAAGTGCTGATTTCTCATCAGAAACCATGGAGGCAAGAAGATAGTGGTATAATATATTTAAGATACTGCAAGAGAAAAACTTCCAGCCAAGAATCTTATATCCAGCAAGATTGTCTTTCAAAAATGAGGGCAAGCTTAGAATAGTCACAGATAAAAAGAAACTGAGAGAGTTTATAACAAAGAGACCGGCCCTGCAAGAAATACTAAAGGGTGCGCTACAGTCTGAAAAGAAAAGACAGGAGAGAGAGGCTTGGAAGAGAGTCTAGAAATGAAGATTACATCAGTAACAGTAACTAAAAATCTCAAAAGAATGGTGAAAATAAAATATGACAGATAAAACCCAAAGGTCAAAATGGGTGAAATAAGAACTGCCTTTACAGTAATAACATTGAATGTTATTGGATTAAACTCCCCAATCAAAAGACACAGACTGGTGGAACAGATAAGAAAATATGAGCCATCTATATGCTGTCTGCAAGAGAATTACCTTAGACCCAAGGATACCAATAGATTGAAAGTGAAAGGCTGGAAAAAGATATTCCATGTGTAGTAACTAAAAAAAAAACAAAAAACAAAAAAACACACAGCTGGAGTGGCTATACTTATATCAGATGAAATAGACTTTAAAAGACACTAGTAATGCACAATCCAAGGAGGAAGTCAGGGGAAAACATTCCATTTACAATAGCAACTAAAAGAATCAAATATTTAGGAATAAACTTAACCAAGGATGTAAAGCATTTGTATTCAGGAAACTACAATGCATTGTTAAAAGAAATAATAAAGAAAAAGACCTAAATTATTGGAAGAACATTCCATTCTCATGGATTGGAAGAAAAAATATCGTTAAGATGTCAATTCTATCCAAAATGATATACAGATTCAATGCAATCCCATTAAGAATTCCACGAGCATTTTTTAAATAAATGGAAAACACAATTATCAAATTTATTTGGAAGGGTAAGGGGTCCCGAATAGCCAGAAACATCTTACAAAGGAAAAGCAAAGTTGGAGGACTCTTACTTCCAGACTTTAAATCATATTACCTAGCTACAGTTGTAAAAACACATAGACCAATGGAACCGAAATGATGGTTCAAAAACAGACCCTCACATCTATGGCCAGTGATTTTTGACAAGCCTGTCAAACCCACCCAGCTCGGGCAAAACAGTTCATTCAACAAATGGTGCTGAGAGAACTGGATGTCCATAACCAAAAGAAGGAAGGAGACCTCTACCTCACACCTTATACAAAAATTAACTCAAAATGGATCAAAGACCTAAATATAAAAAGCAAGAACCATAAAGCTTCTAGATGAAAATGTAGGAAAACATCTTCAAGACCTGGTGGTAAGTGATGGATTCTTAAAGGAGGTAAGAGGAGGACTGAGATGGACTACTGATGCTTAATGTATGTAGACGTTTTAATTAACTTGACTGTAAAAGTGTGGAAATGTATAGAGTTGATGGTAACGCATTATAGTGAGTAACAGCTGGTTTATAAATGTGACTGTGGCTGGAAAGGGTAGTCTGGGGGTATAAATGTCAATTGAAAGAAAGCTAGAGAATAATCTAGGGACTGAATAACACAGCAAACCCAGAGGTGGATGAGAATTTTGATTGATGGTTCAGATACAAGAGTGTCCTTTGTGAGCTAGAGCAGATGTACATCACTATTGCAGGGTGGTGGGAATGTGGACAGGCATGGGAAAAATACAACTGGAGTGACATACGGACTAACAGTAATAATGTAATATTCATGCATCTATGCCAAGATGTACTGTGTTGATAATGGGGGAGTATTGGAGTGTGCCAAATGTACGCTATGTACACTATGAACCATGGTTAGTGGTAATAGTCCAATGATATTATCTCATAATCTGTAAAATATGTTTCACCATGGTGTGGTGTGTTGGTGAAGGGGTGTTGTATGGGAATTCTACACATGTGCATGATTGTTTTTTAAGTTCACAATTTCTGTAATAAAATATATTTTTAAAAATAATAATAGGGTGGATTGGGGGGGAAATACACCAAATGTAAGATACTTTGGTTAGTAATAATATTTTGAGGATGCTCTTTCATCATTAGTTAAAAATGTTTCACAACAATGCAAGGTATTGGTGGTAGGGTGAGGTATGAGAGTCCTGTATGTTATGTATGCTTGTTTTGTAAGTTCACAACTATTACTATACACTTATTGTTTAAGTATGAGTGATATACTTCAATAATTTTTTTTAATGTAAAAAAAAAATAACTGTTAAGTAGGCTTAATTTTTTTAAAAACTAGGCTGAGACTCATTAAAATAACTGTTCAATGAAAAAATAAAGAAAACCTCTTCGTCATATATTTCTTGCCAGGTATATAAATTTTAGTGTATGTTGATTTGAAAAACAACAACAACAGAACACTGATTGTATCACTAATAATCAGAATTCTTATACTTAGGGAAATTAGGGTGGTGTTTTGAAAAAAAAAAATGAGATAAGTCCTGAAAGGGCTATTAAATTTGGTGAATGGTTGAAATTCTTTGAACTTATTATGTGACTGGTGATTGGTTCAACTTCAAAAGTGCTGCTTCTTTGAGTTTGGACTATTGAGAATACAGATATGCCCTTAAAGAACATTCTCAGAAAGAAAAAACATAGACTGTAAGAAAGATAAAGAGAGGAAAAGAGAGAGCAAAGGTGGGAGGAAGGGAGGGAGAAACTAACTGTGGCAGTTCATTTTTCTGAGTGGCCTTGGGTAGAAAGAACAGAAAAATTAGTTTTCAGAACTATATCAGTGGTTTATAAAAACTTATTTTCACTTGTGTGTTCATTTCAGTTTTTAAAAAAGCACAAACCCACACTATATGTATACTTATCTATATAAATATACAACATACAGCATGTGTATCTATAAGTATACACAACATTTGCAAGGATGAGCTAAACAAGGTAAGTGGAAAGAAGTTCAATAGCTCCTTCTGTACCACCTTTGAGAAGCACCGCTGTAGGCAAGGGCACCGTCGTATTTTAAAATACAGGATTCTCTAATTGGGACCTCAACATGTCAGTATCTGATGACATTCTGGTTTGCCATAAACTTTAACCTAAATGCCTAAATCTTTTAGAAATCTTTTATTTAATTTCATTAAAAATCTCTTTTTTTTATGCTCATCTCCATGCCTGCAAAAAAAAGTTTCAAGGACAAATGAATGCTCTGGGGAAGCTTTCAATATACTGAAGGTTTGTTTAACAGCTCTTCCCTGGCTGAATAAGTTGTGGAATTTAGGGGATTCAGGTGGGATTGCTTAAACTTAAGTACATGGTAAAAGAACTTTATTTACAGAGCCATCAATTTTCTTTATGAAGCTGGTACTGCAGAGAGAACATTGGACTATGAATCAAAATATATGGGTCCTAGTACCAGTGGTGGTTTCTGCATCTAAGTAGTTGGGTGACCTTGATCAAGTCATTTAACTTCCCTGTGTCTCCCTTTAGACGTTTATGGAGCCCCTTTTGTGGTTGATATAGGAAGAAAACAGTCACATGAATAATTAACCCCAATACTTTTAAACATCCATTAAGTTTCCAGGAAGAGAATTTCCAATTGCCTAGATATTTTGGGAGTTTTATTTTTTTATTTTTTAAAGATTTATTTATTTATTTATTTATCCCCCGCTTGCTGCTTGTGTTTGCCGTGTCCATTTGCTGTGTGTTTTCTCCGTGTCTGCTTATCTCCCCCTTGCTGTGAGGTCTTGCTGCATCAGCCCACCGTGCCGCGCGGGCCGGCCTGCGCTCACAAGGAGGCCCCGGGAAGCGAACCTGGGGCCTCCCATATGGTAAACGGGAGCTCTATCGATTGAGCCACACCCGCTTCCCATTTTGGGAGTTTTAACACTTAAGTTATTGGTAACATCTATGCCCAATAGAATAATTCCTTGCTTGCTTGTAATAGTAATCTGGATATGCTTCTTGGGGCTTTATTGAAATGCAATCATTAGCCAGATATTCATTACAAACTGTCTTAAAGTTTCATTATAAAGTGCCATAAAAACAGAAACAAAAAACTAAGCCATGGTTTTCAAATACATTAGACTGTTAGAATCGCTGTTGAACATTTTTTTGAATCCCATATCCCATCTCTGGGGTTTATGACTTAGTATATCTGAGCCACAAATTTGTTTCTAAGCCCAAGTTTTCAGGCCACCAACTCAAAGAGAAGGCACAAGCAGTTACAACGCCCAGGGTATCCATAATCAGCAACAATTCAGTTGCTCAGGAAAAGCCCAGCCATTCCTGATAACAGAAGGAAATTTCTTTCTTGGGACTGAATCAATGAACCAAAGCAAAATTGCTGCTGGTAATAATAAGAAATACGGACCTTCACATAGGGACTACAAACTGATCTACTTTGCACTTTGAAACATATTTCCAGAGACGGATTTCCATTGATTAATCAAACCTCCCTTCTGAGGTACAAAAGGGTACAGTGCCTTTACCATATGAGGTTATTAATCAATAGTTGTGCAAAGACGGAGGGAAAGGAAGAGGAGAGAGAGGAGAAAATGAGGGAGGCAGGAAGGAACAAAAAGACGGGTGTAGCTAATCTGTTAGGACCCTATTTCAAGGAGCCAAGCTAAACAACACAATGGGTAGGTTGATTCACACCACAAATTCAGTGCTGCTTTGGAAAGATCCCTTAAACACACACTTGGAAAACTTCATATGAAACTCTACCTGATGTTATGAAGCAAATTTGTTTGGATTAAATCCAGCATTTGCCATATGTTTTTAAATAATAGTTCGCTGATTTGCTCTAATTGTTCTTGAATGTCTTCTCTAAATGTTTCCTCTCTAAATTCCACTCATTTTTCAAGGGCCAATTCAAGTAGTAACTTTTTTTTTTCTTTCTGGTAGCTTTTGCCAAGTATTCTAGCCCTAAACATTTCTTCTCAAAGGTTTGTGAACTTGTAAGTGTTGACAAGTAAATCTTGTCCATCTTACAGGAGTGTAAAATTTTTGAGCAGAGAGGCTACATCTGATAAATCTGTATTCCCCCACATTACTTAGGGAACCTACTCAGGTTCTGTAATCTTACCTTTTCTGTGGCTATGAGGATTCACTAAATGTTGCTGCATCTCAGATATTTAGCTCCAGCTTGAATTTCTAACTTGAGCCACCACCTTCCCAACATTTCCACATAGATATATCAACACCTCAAACCCAAAATATCCCAAATTAACTTCTATTTCCTCTCACACTTGCTCTTTTGCTTATGTTCTTTACCTCAGTTAAAGGCATTTATTTCATAACCTTGAAACTCTCAACTATCCACAATTTCTCCCTCTATACGCTTCC
>JAQZBX010072577.1:0-15056 GCA_029593785.1 Cabassous unicinctus | reverse complement strand
ACAGAACAATTGTAGTACAGCTGAGGCTCTTCTTTGCTGTTATGGTTGTTTGAGTTGAGTCTGGTTTAAGGAATCTTTTTCTATCCCAAAGTCATAAATATACCCTCCGATATCATCTTCTGAAAATTTTATAGTTTTGACCTTTACATTTAAGTCTTTAATCCACCCAGAATTTATTTTTGTGTATGGTTTGAGAAAGGGATATATCTTTTAAATGTCCGTGGGTATGGCCATTTGCTGCAGCACAATTTCCTCACTGAGTCACAATTCCACTTCTATCGTATTTTAGGTTTCCAAATGTATATATCTCTGCTTTTGGGTCTCTGTATCCTGCTCCTGCTATCCGTTTGTCTATCTCTCCTCCAATACCACACTACCTACTGTTTTAGCCTTCTGAGTCTCGCTATCTGGTGGGATGAATTGCAGTTTCTTGGCTTGGCCATTATTGCTAGCCCATATAAATTTGGAAATCATCTTTTCAAGTTTTGCAATAAAACAAACAAACAATCCAAAACACCAAAACAAACAAACAATATCCCAAATCCCAAACCAAATACAATCCTGTAGGTATTCTGATTGAATTTGCTTGAATCTTTAGATCAGTTTTGGAAAACTGACCCTGTAACCCTTCCTGTCCACGAACACTGTTTTTCTCTCCCTTTGTTTTCTTTAGGGTCTTAAAATAACTTTCACATTTTCTACATAAAGTCCTTGCACATCCCTTGGTTAGATTTATTCCTAGGTGGCTTATATTATTTTATTGCCACTTTGAATTGTATTATCGTTTGAAATGTCCGTTTCTGTTTTCTTTACTTAGGTCTATTGATCTTGCATCTGGAAAATTTATGAAACTTTCTTATTGATTCCCTTATACAGAATATTTTGGGGCTTCTTCATATGTAGTCATAAAAATGCTTTGAATTTTTCAGAATTGCTTTAAATTGAATTTTTGCTTTATAATTGTTTCAGACATATATGTGTGTCCAAGGTCAATTCTCCAAAACAAGGAATATTTAGAGAAATCTGATGCCTTTTCCAATACCGTTATTTCTCCTTACCCAATGGACCTTATCCTATAGACCTTACCTAATATTAGTATGTATATATGTATGCATATAGTCTTTTAGTTTATCTTTCTAGGTTTAATAACATACTATATTTGCTTTTGTCTCCTAACAAAATATCCTTGAGATCACTTTAGAGTAGCACATAGAGATGTTTTCTCATTCTTTTTATTAGCTGTCTAATATTCCATTGTATTTATGTAGCATAGTCTGTTCAACTAGTCTCCTATAGGTAGATACTTGAATTGTTTATATATTTCCTATTATAAATAATGTTTCAATGAATAGACATGTTAAAAGCTTTAAAAATTTTTGCTAATATATCTTTGGTTATTGTCTCTTAGAAGTAGTGTTCCTAGATCAAAAGACACATGCGTATATAATTTTGTTTGATATTACTAAATTCTCTTCGACAGTTTTATATTATTTTGCATTCTTACCAGCATTGTGGAAGAAAGCCTGTCTTCCCACAGCCTCCCCAATAGAGTATGTTGTCAAACGTTTGGATTTAATAATCTGATAGACGAGAAATAGTATCGATAAGTAGTTATAATTTGAATTTCTTTTAAAATGAGCAATGGTTTAATATATTTTTATCTTTGGAGTTCTTAAAATTCATGAAAATATTTCTAAGTGTAGCTTTGTTTTTGTTAATTTTGCTTGGGTTTCACCAGGATTTCTGAATATGAAGGTTGTTACCTTTCACCAATTAGTTTGGGAATATTCTTTGAATTTTGACTTTCTTTACTTTGTTTTTGGCCTTCTTACTGCACCCATCTTGCTTAGCCTTTATTTTATGTTTTCCACCACTTTGACCCTATGCTGCGTTCCAGATATTTCTTCCTCTTCCAGTACATCAAATCTCTCATCAGCTGAGTCTAATATGCTATTTAATTCCTTCATTGAGTTTCTAATTTCAATAATAGTCTTTTTTATCTCTAGAAGTTCTATTTGGTCCTTTATAATATCCCTGTGGCCAAGTTTGATGGTCTCTACCCCCTTAACTATACTATCCATCCTCTCTTTTATTTCTTTAAAAAATGCTAACAGATTCCATTTCTGATGATCCAAGCTCTGTCACATCAGAGCTTGTGGGTCTGATTCTATAGGATGCTTTTTAGCTGTTTTTTTTTTTTTAACATCATGGTTTGTCTCTTCATGTTTTATGCCTTTTGGTTATGCGATTATGTTCCTTGGGACTTTATCTGTAGAATGTTTTGAAAGCTGAATGTAGAGGACATTGCACTAGAAATGAGTTAAATTTTGGAATGAGTGAAGTTTGCTCTGTTGGGTGCTTGAAGACCACTTCAAAACACACTTTTGGTTTTGATTTTTCAGGCCACAAAGATAGAGAGAATTCTAGCCTCAAACACATAGGAGCACAAGCTTATAGCCAGGAATTCTCAGTGACATGTTGTCTCCCCAATCCCCCCACCCCTATCTAGAGCTAAGAGTATAAACTTGGCAAGCCCACTTCAGGGGCCTGGGTTTCCCCCACAGTTCATTCATCGAAGGTGTTGGGGATTCAGTCATGAAAGCACATGTTCAAGTCCCCACCCCTGGTCCTGTGAGCGTGAGCCCCTTTGTAAAGGGAACCTTTGGGATGTTATTGTTGCTTAAGGGGGAACTCATCTGTGAATAGGGTTTTCAAATATACTGTTTAGCCGAGGCCATATTGAACCAGGATGGGCCTCAATCCATTTGACTGGAGTCTTGTAAGTAAAGGAAATTGGACATGGAAGTGGAGGCCAGGAGAAGCCAGAGGGAGGACACCCTTGATGGAGGATGGTCATCACCAGGATGGGGCAGACTGTGGAGGAGCACGGTCTTGCTGACACCTCGATGCTGGGCTTGTAGCCTACAAAACGGAGACACTTATGTTGTTTAAGCCCAGCAGCATGTGGAATTTGTCATCGTAACCCTGACAAGCTAGAAGTGTCGCTTTTTGCTTCTGACCCAAACCTCCATGCTCCTCAGGCTACAGACTTTTATCCCCTCGACTGGACTAGTGTATCCTTTTAAAACCTAGGCCCCAGGCCACCAGGGAGTGGGACATTCCTTAGGACCTAGCTGACCCACTATCCTTTCTCATCACTTCTGGCCTCCAGTTGTTTACTTGACTTTATTACCAGCCTAGACTTGCTTTACAAGAGTCATTTAAAAATTTTATTTTCATATCGTTTCATGGAAGAATAACTTACATACTTACAAGAAATGCACAAGTTGTAAATATTCGACTTGATGCACTTTACAAATTGAATATATCCTTGTTGACCCCAGATCGAGAGACAGGCTGTTACTCTCCAGAAGCCTCCTCATGCCTCCTTCCAGGCATCACAGGACACGAGACGGCCGTGAGCTGCGACACAGCCCCATGGAGGTCTCACAAACCTGATGCTAAGATGCCAGATTCAGGAGAGTGCACACCGCATCCTCCCATGTATGCAAATTTCAAAACTAGACAGGCTCACTGAGCCCCTTCTTAGGCTTTGATGGATATTTTTCATGATCTGTCCTGCGAGCAGAGTCTCTGCACAGGTGGTCTGCTATTTGCTGGACATGGATATTTGCTATTATATTTTGAGATAAAAAGTTTAAAAGTTTATAGAGTGAAAAAAAAAAACCCTACTGATTTTGATCCCTATTTATTTATCTTTTGAGCAAGATCGATATCTGTGTTACTCTAATGTCTTTTAGGTTTATTATAAATACTTTCTGAGGTTCATTTTGGTTTAGGTCATGCACAGAGACTTCCAGTTGATCGGTTGTTTCAGAATGGTTTAAGTTTTTAAGTGGTATTTCTTGGTTATAGTGTCCTTTCCACTTTATTGTTTGTTCAAGCATCAGTACATTTCTCTGGCTATTCTTGTCTCATTTTAATCATCATATTTTTATATGATGTCATCTTTTTTTAATAATTAATTTTTTTTATTTTTAAAGAAGCTTTAGATTACATAAATGTAACATAAAAAATATAAGGTATTCCTATATTCCCCTTCCTTCCCCTTCCCACACTTTCCCACATTAACAGAATCCCTCATTAGTGTGGTACATTTGTTACAATTGATGAACACATATTGAAGCATTGCCACTAACCATGGACAACAGTTTACATTATAGGTTACACTTTGTCCAACACAATTTTGTAAGTTATGACAAAATATACAATGGCCTGTATCTGTCACTGCAATGTCATGCAGGACAGATCCAATATCCTGAAAATGCCCCCATATTACACCTATTCTTCCCTCTCCCATCCTTCAGAACCTCTGGTGGTCACTGCCTTTACATCAATGATAAGAGTTCTTCCATTGCTAGAATAATAATAAGTCTACTTTATTCCATTGTTCATTCCCCAATCTTGAGGATTTGGAGATGGTGATGCCCACTCTGCTTCTAATTGAGAGGGGGCTTAGATGCCATGGGGCAGATGGATGGAGCAGTCTTGCTTGCAGTTGCAGACTGTCTCTGTTCCTTGGGATGGGCATGGTCCATCATCATCTCCTTGTTAGTTGTCCTGGGTGAGTCCAGTGAACTGGAGAGTAGGTGCTGCAAATCTGCTGAAGTTCAGGGCTCAGCTGGCACATGGATGAACCAAGGATTTAAGTCTCTGGGACATATATTTATCAAGTATAGTGCTAATTATGGTTTCAAATAAAAGGGACAGAAGAGCTATGTATAGAGAACCTATAAATGAGTCTGTAACACTGGGGAGCATAAATTCCAAAGTAAGGCCCGTTGACAGGGTGCCAAATTCCTGAGCTGTCTGTAATGCTTTTAGTTTCTCCAGAGGCCTCAGGAGCCCTGCTATTTGAGGCACTGTTTACTGTGGCAGTCAAGGAGATCCTGCTGAGACATGCATAAGTGTAACCTCTGGTATTATCTCCATACTCACTTTGAAATCTCTTAGCCATAAAAACTCCTTTGTATCTACCATTTCCCCCTTTTGGTCAAGGTCTTTTTCCAGTTGCATTGCTAGTTGATGCTTGGTAATAATCCCTCAGTGTCAGGGAGGCTCATCCCTGGGAGTCATGTCCCATGCTGGGGGGAAGGTAGTGCGTTTATATGTTGAGTTGGGCTTAGAGAGAGGCAACATTTGAGCAACAAGGAGGCTTTCAGGAGGTAACTCTTAGGCAGTATATAATAGTAGGCTACGTTTCAATTTCACAAGAAAAGGTTCATAAGTACAACCATCAATGTCAAGGGCTGGCATAATGGTCTGTCCTCCTTTATAGACATTGCCCTTGCACTCAGGGGAATCTTGCTGTCCTATTAGAGAATGTAGCAGAACTCCCCAGGATGGGAATTCAATATTCTTTCAGCTGACACTTTTTAATATGTGTTAAGGCAAGGTCCACCTCATTATTCCCTGTTTTTCCTTTGAAAATTTCTTCAGCAAGTCCTAACTATTCATATTTTCTGGTGAGCTTTGGAACATCAAGACTGTGCCCCATCCCTGATATGCCATTAGGATGTTAGTTAGAAATGCATTAAATTCTATAAATGTATTTCAATAGATTTAAAACATTCAGCTATCCAGTAAAAGAACATGAATCATCTCTCCATTTATTCAGAATTCTTCTGTGTCCATCAGTAATGTTGATACATCCTCAATATAATTTGTGTTTACTGTGTATTTGCTATCAGGAATGGGCTCTAGTTTTACATTATATTTTCTAACATATTATTGCTAGCATATAGGATAATTATCAATTTTTTAATATATATGTTTTACTCTCAGCTGCTCAACTGAATTATTTTATAGGATTTACTGGTTTTCATTTGATTCTCTTGTATTTCTTTTTTAAACATTTATTGTTTTATATTTTTTTTAGATTACATAAATGTTGCATCAAAAATATAGGGATTCCCATATACCCCACCCCCTCCCCCACCTTCCCCCATTAACAACACCTTTCATTAGTGTGGTGCCTTTGTTACAATTGATGAACACATACTGAAGCATTGCTACTAACCATGGTCTATAGTGTACATTATAGTTTATATTTTGCACTGCACAATTGTATAGATTTTGACAAAATTATTATGGTCTGTGTCCATCATTGCAATGTCATGCAGGACAATTCCAAAGTCCCCAAAATGCCCCATGTTACCCCTATTCTTCCCTCTCCCTTCCCTCAGAACCTCTGGTGACCACTGCCTTTATATCCATATTACAAGTTCTTCCATTGCTAGAATAATCCTAAGTCTACTTTAGTCCATAGTTGCTTGCCCTCTTATGTTTGTTCATTCCTCAATGTCGAGGATTTGGGAATGGTGATGCCCACTCTGTTTCCGATTGAGAGGGGTCTTGTAATTTCTAAGTAAAGAAAATATAATATTCAAACAATGATAACTGTACTGTCTTCTGGTGGCATATGTCCTATTTTTAACATTGGTCCCGTTGCATTAGCTAGACGGATGACACATCATCCTAATGCCAGCAGATTGCTTTGCATTTCTCCTCATTTTAAGGATCTATTGTACCCACCATAGGGGTACTGTTGGCTGTTGTTAAAGCAGCCTTTTTTTTTTTTTTTTTACCATGTTAAGAAAGACTTTCTAAGAAGTCTGTACTTTTCCTCTATTTGCTTTAAATTAGGAATAGTTATTCATTTGATCTAGTGCTTTTTTATCATTTCATTCATTCTGTGTTCAGTTGTACTGTGTTCCAAATAGGATACCAGCCATGAATCTGTGAGTTTATATATATATATATATATATATATATATCCTTTAGTGGTCTGCACTTGTAGTTAATAGTGATAATAAAATTGTTTTTTTCTCATTTACAAAGTTATTTTTGGAGATTAAAATAATCAAAATATTTGTTGTTAATATTTGGATTCAGTGTATTGTGTCAGAGCCATATGTGGTTTCTTCTTTTAGGGATTTGTTGTATCCCTAAACAACATGCAATCTATTTTTAAAAATATTTTATGGACCTTTGAAGAGATGCATGCTTTGCAGGGTAGAGATTTTAATATGCCTCTATTAATTCAGTTTTATTGATTATATTATTTAACTTCTTTATATTCCCATTCATTTCTTTTCTATTTTTTCTATTATAGGTTGAGAGTGAGGAGTTTAAATTTACAATTATTTTGTTTCTATTGGTTTCTCTTTTTACTTCTAAGAATTTTTGCTTCACATATTTTGGTGAAATGGTACATAAATGTTCACAACTATTATATCTTTATTATGTACTTTAAACTTTATCAGTATGAAAGTATTGTCTTTTACACATTTGTCATATTTTAAACCTTTAAATTTCATCGAGTCTGAAATTATTATTGCCAATACTGTTTATCTCATATTTACGTTTCTCCTTACATTTCTCACTCTTAATACAATCATATTTTTAATCTGATGTGCTGTTTGTCTATAAGAAATTCCCACATATGGAAAATATTATTGGATTCTGTTTTATATCCTAAACTGAGAGTCTTTGCTATTTAATAGGGAGCGTAAATCATTTATCCTGTCAAAACTAATGTATTAAGTTATGTGTCATTTTGCTTCCTGCTTTGTTTTTTATGCTTCCTTATTTTAATTTAAAATTTTTTTTTTTTGAGTATGAACTTTTAATTTTAAGCTTTAATGCTACTAGAGTTACCATCTTATTTTCATTCATACTATTGTTCTTGATTTAATTCAAGATTAATTTTTATCTTTGGAATCCCTTCTCTGTGCAGGAATTTTTCATACATGTGCTTCCTCCTGCAAGCCCCTCCAAAGTTTTTGCATATTTTAAACTTTATAACTTTGTTTTAGAAATATATTATTTTACTAAATTATTCCTCTTCAAGTAGAATTCTTCTCATCTGAATACAGTTTTATTACTACATTTGCTACAATTTCCTAGACATAAATCTATATTTAAGTAATTATCAACTCTTTTCCCCAATCTTTATATAAAATAATTTTTGCATTTTGAATCTTGGCCAGAAGGAAAACATTTTAAAGTGACTTTTTTAGAAGGATAAATTAGTGGTATATTTTATGAGCCTTACGTATCTGAAATGTTTTTCTATTGCTTCCACAAACACACACATAAACATCAAAACCTTGACTGGCTATAATATTCTTGATTCTTCACATTTTTCTTTGAAAATTCTGTAATTATTTCTCCATTTTCCCTGAAATATAGTATTACAAAAATACTGAAACTTGTCTGATTTTAGATAATTTATGTATAACCTTTCTAAATCTTATTCCGTGGTTGAATATTGATAGGATATTTTCCCATCTTCCTCCTTCTAACTTAATCTTTTTCTAGTTTCCTTTAAAATTGGAATTTTTTATTTTGCCTTGAACAAAGCAAATTCTTTCCATCTGTCTCCTAATGTGTTTGTTTGGTGCAATAAAAAATATTTTAATTATACCTTTGATTTTTTTCTATTCTATTCTAATTGTCTTGTATTCTCCAGAAACAGCGATAACTCTCAGATTTAGTTTCAATTCTATAAAATTCTGTCTATTTATTTGATCATTTTTTTCCCTCTCCCTCTGTCCTCTTCCTCTGTAGCAAGTCTGGAGGAATTTTGGAACTTATTCAACAACTCTTAAGTCTATAGATTGATTTTTCTATTTACCACCTCTAATTTGAATGTAAACAATAAATTCCACAATAGTTTGCACCATGATAATGCTAATGCTTATCTAACAATTGTCTTCGTTGTTCTGTGCACCATAATTGTCGAACAGGAGCAAGTTCTTATCTTCTGGGGAAACCAAGGTCATGAAAGAAAGGCAAGGTCAACAAAGGAATGAAAGGCAACTCCTCTTTGGGAAGGAAGGGAGCAGAGAGATGGCTCTCTGTCCCTGGGATTCACCGAACTGGGCAGAAAAAACAAGCATCATCCACATAGGAAACTCCCAGAATTGCTGCCACTGGCCTGGAACTCCCAACCAGTCACATGTCCCAGAATAGTCCCTGTCAATATTTAGGTGGAGTGGGCAACGCTCAATAACCACACCATCCTGCAAATTCTTCTCCCAGGCCACTTCCTAGCTCTGTATCCCCTGCCACTTATCCACACTATAGAACTTTACTTTGAGATCTATGTATCCCAAGGCACAAGAACTCATTGTTAACTCCCCTCCCCACCATTGCTTCTGGGAGTTGCTTAACAGATAAAGACATAAAGCTTGATAAAAATACAGAAGCTTATAAAGTGGCACCATACCGTCGATAGAGAGCCACCCTTGGATTGATACATTTTGATCACAATTAAAGTATCTGTCCAGGAATCATAATAGTTTCCTGAAAAGCAATGCACAAATATTCCACATTTTAATTGCGGCCGTAGCTTTGTTCCCAAGCACTGTGTAGTCAACAGGAGGGAAATGATATAAAAAGAGCAGCTGCTTTGGCAATTTGAAGGTCCCTGAGGGTTCCCTCTTTGCATGGATGTTGGTCCAGAACCAATCTATGCCATTACTCCAGATTCCCTGGAAAACACCTACCCTAGCTCTAGAAATGAGCTGTGAATGCCAGGTTCCCTCTCTGCTCCAGGGTCTACTCTTCCCAAGTGGATTGCACACAAGCATGGCTCTTCTTTGGCCTGAGGTTTGTGAATGAGTCTGTATCATAAAGCCTAGGCCAGTGTGTGCTCTCTCGCCAACGTCTGCTGAAGCGTAAACGTATTTTTCAATAAGGGCCAACAAGTCATGGTCAACACTGCCCAAAAACCCTCCCTGTGCCAGGCACTGGCCCAGCACTCATTCTTCTATGTAGTTCGCACACTCACGCTACGAGGAAGCACAAACATTAGCTCCATTTGACACATTAGGAAACAGGATTAGAGAAAATGCATGACTTCTCCAAGCTCACAGAGCTCGTCAACTACATAACCGGGCCTCAAACCCAGCTCTGTCCCACGTTTAAGTCCACGGTCTTGTTCATCCTGTAGTTTCCATGACCACCTCCAGCCTTGCTTCGTTCTTAGGGGTGCCGCTAATTTGTGGGAGATGTCTTAGGCATCATGTCAGAATGAATGTCTTAACATTATGCAGTTGAAATGGCATTTTTGAACCTCATTTGAGATTATGCTGGTTGAAGACATTAGTAAAATATATACAGGTGAACTTTGATGTTGAAATGAAATATCTGTTATATCTGACTATATCGTAAAATAGATCATATTTTCTTCAGACAATTTTAGGTTGTATAACATCTTCTCTAGAATCCAATGAACTCATTTTTTTTTAAGTGGAGAAACTATAGGAAAGAGCATTTGATACAGCATTTATTAATATGTCACATTATATTGGGAAACTGTAGCTTGATCATACTTCCATCTCTCATATTTTCCTGACTTTGAGGTTATAGAGGCATTATACTTTCTACCCATCCTGGCTTACTAATGCCAAATAATCTCTTTATTGGTCTTGAATATCAGAAAAGGAAGAATAAGGAGGAGGAATGGGGACTCAAAGTGTGGAGTTTTGAAATGAAAGCATAATCTAGCTGCTGAAAATTAGCTTATGTATGTTTTCATAGCCTTATCAACATATATTATTTATTTAAAAGCAACTAATTTATTTGCTTTTAAAATTAATCATCAAATCTCTGCTATATTAAATCTAAATAGCTAAACCAAATGGG
The DNA here is from genome assembly GCA_029593785.1 of Cabassous unicinctus. Taxonomy (NCBI): domain Eukaryota; kingdom Metazoa; phylum Chordata; class Mammalia; order Cingulata; family Chlamyphoridae; genus Cabassous; species Cabassous unicinctus. The sequence continues at coordinate 4,382 of JAQZBX010072577.1, read as the reverse complement.
GATGGAGAGGAATCATGGAAAGGCTGTGTGGGAGGCAGGGAGTGAATTCCATAAGATTTTGTGGCAGTAAAAAATGCACAGATGAGATGTATAAATACAGCAAGGCCTCCTTTTTGCCTTTATAGTTGCAGAAGAAAAGCAGGTTTGAGTGCTCTGCTCTGTGTCTTCTGTCTCTTGGACACAGTTCATGCTGCCATTGATTTTTTTTTAGGAAGCGCCCAGCTCCCTCATCCCCAGCCCCCCACCATGCCTAACACCCTAGAGGCTTGAGAGGGAGGAGAGAGAAAACAATGTGAAAGCAATCGAAAACCGGCTCAGGAAGACAATTTCAAACTCTGACTCCTCCCATCTCCTTTCTCTGAGGGTCTGGTCACACGCCTCAGACCTATACTTTCTTGGAAGTGAAGAGGCTGCTTGCGGAATGGGGTGGGGGTGGAGAAGCATGGCAGCTTAGAGCTCCCCCTACAGGAGAATGTGTGTCTAGTAAAGTAGCGCCAATCGTGGGTACCTGAGAAGCATAAAAGCGCGGAGGGGCAGTTGTATTTCTGATCAGTGTAGGTTACTGATCAGTTTTCCTGATCCAGCTCCATTGACCTTACAGCCACCGGAAATTCCTTCTGGATGCTGGCAACAGGTGTTCTTTTAGGCTCCTGTTCTGTCGTACTGTGAGAACATGAGCTTTCCAGCGTGTTTGTAGGTATTTGAGGGGGAAGCAGGAGAAAGTTGCTAGGAAGAGGCCTTCTTTAAACTCCAAAGAGTAAACATTTTTAGATGAATAAATAAATGAATGAGAAAATTCTTAGGAAAACACTTAAAAGTTCTATACCTAAAGCCCATCTCTAAGAGGATATATTGAATTCACTGGTACCCAACAAGAATAGCAAGGGACTAATTATAAGTCACAGTAAATTAAGTATGCTTCTCACAACAAATATCCTTTATCAGGTATTTAAAGTGGAAGTAGAAATGCCAAGATTTGTGTTTGTGTGTGTGGCTAACCTTATATACTCTAACTCATTATTACAAACAAATAATTCTATTCTTCCATTTTTTCGGTCAGGTCAGTAGTTTAACATCTCTCTACAATATTTTTTGCTAATAATTTTCTTTTCTTTTCTTTTCTTTTTTTTTCAGTTTCTTATTACTCTACAGATTTCAGCTCCTGAAATTTTATACCTAAAGCCTTGCCATGAAATATTCAAAAGATGCTATATTTCATTTGCTGAATAAGCAGTTTGTTTATTATCTCTTGGCGAGTATGCTGTATAACATTGTTTCTAGGAAAGGGTTTATGTGGGATGATTAAAAATTCTATTTTCATAACATGTCTCTGACATCCTGCCCATTCAGCTCCCCATATTTGTAGAAAACTATTAAATTGTTGATTTTGACAAAACACCTCAGCAAGTGACTTTGGTTTCTATTTTGCTCAGACTTCCCAATTGTCCTTCCAAAGGACTCTAAGTATCAACTCTTTTTGCCTTTTCTGTCTTTTCAGAGAAAAATAACAAATATTCCTCGTTTCCAAAGCTCGATTGGTGACTCTGCCCTGATATTGTCCTTCTCTCTCTCCTGAACCCTTGTCCTCTTTGTCATCCACCCTCCTTTCCAATATTTTTAATCTCTTTTCTCTGCCTCTAAATATATGCTGGCCTCCATCTAGAAACAAGTTTTCTTTTTCTTTTTTTGACTCTACTGTTTTCTGCAACTGATCCAAATAAACTATCTTAACTTTTTTTTTGACCATTAAATTCTGGCCTTAATCCTATACAATTTAACATTTCTGATAATATTGAAAATGCCTTCAAGTTTACCAGTGACCCCCTAATTGCCAATTCTGAGATTTCTCCAATCCCTCTTTTTCCTCACCATTCACAATAGCTGACCGTTTCTCCTGAGCCCTCTTCCTTTGGATTGCATGTCATTTTATGTCTGTTTCATCCCCAGTGCTTTGTCTGCATGTTTTATTTTCCCCTTCCTTCTCTGGTCCCTTATATGTGGGCCAGGTCCACCTCCCTCTAATTTCCTAACAGTGAAACCTCTGCCTCTTTTACTTCTTTCTTTACTTTCTCACCCATTTCCCAGGTTTCAGTTTTTAGAATTCACCCACCATTCTGGGTATGATGTAAATCTTTGTATGCTTTCTGCAATACATACTCATCTTCAATTCAAATGTCCTTCTGCTTTTTGAATTGTTTTACCTGAAGGATTTATTTTCACTCCACAAAGGAAAAAACAAACAAACAAACAAAAAAAAAAACAACAAAGCAAGATAAACAAACCAAGTCAGAATGAAATAAAAACAAACAAAACAAACCACTCCAAGCCACTGAATTTCCTCTCCTCCCTTCAGAGCCAGTCTCTCGCCTTGGTGGCAGCGTATGTTTCATAGTGTTGCTAACCCCCCTGGTCCCTTTAGCTGCCCCTTCTCCCCACGCCCCTGTAGTCCAGGGGGAGGCAGAATGGGAAGGAAGAGTATGCAGTGGCCTAGAAGTCAGGATAACCGGGCTGAGCCCTGAAGACCGAGGCTCTGTGTATGACTGTGACAAACCTATTAATCAGAAACAGCTACATAATTTGTGGGGTCTGGTGCAAAATGAAAATATGGGGCCTTTTGCTCAAAAAGTATTAAGTTTCAAGGAGGTGACGGCAGAGCACTGAGCCCAGGGCAGGGTCTTCTTAGCAGGAGCCCTGGGCGATGGCACAAAGCCCACCCTGCTTTCCGTCTGCCCTGGGCACCGATTCCCTGTCTATCATATGAAGAGTCTGACTGGGTGCTCACAAAGCTGATGTCCCATTTTGCCCTAAACTTCAGGGATTTTAAGCCTTTTTTCTCTGCAGCAGCTCCAGCATCAATACCTGTTTTTTCCTCCATCCACCTTGCTGGTACAGTAATTCCCAAATACTTGATGGCGATATTTTTCTGACCTAACTCCAAACTTTCCTCAGTCAATCCTGCTTGGACAATTATCTCCAAACATTGTCCATTTATGAAAGGCTCAAGCTGAAGCTTTATTTAGGCATCAGCCTTACTGTCCAGCTTTAGGGTTGCTATTTCTTTACGTGGTTCTAAGAGAACTGAGAGGAAGCCCTGCCCAGGCCCAGCGCAGGGCAGACGCCCACACATGTTAATCCGTGATTGGTCTCTTGCTGTGAAACGCAGAGCTCCCTGAGCAGGCCTTACCTGGCCCCCTCCCCACCCCACCTGTGCCTCTGCTCTCGTGCCTAGTTTTCTCTGGAAGTATCCTCTCTCCTTTACCTCCCGCCGTGCAAATCTCCTTTGCTTCAAGCTTCCGCATTAAGGCATTTGCAATACCTTGTCCTTGAACATGACCTCCTTCCTCTGAATCTAAAACCCCTTTAAGGTGTTCAGATGGAGCCTTGTGTCACGCTTGTGGCTTTTATCTTTATAGACCTCGCCGCCTCCATGAGTCCTCAGGGAAGGCATGTAACCTGGATCAGTGCTCCTCAAACTTCAACGTGTATTTGAATTGCATGGGGACCTTGTTAAAGACAGATTCTGATTCAGGGGCTCTGGGCTGGCACCTGGACTCTGCATTCGTAGCACGTTCCCGGGTGAGGCTATTCCACGGTCCTCGTTTTGAGTAACAAGAGGCTAGGCATCTTGGTTGAAGGTACCCCCTTCTCTCATTCACCTTTCCCTCACAAACAAGCATGCAGATGTTTTCATAATGGATTATACTCTATTGATTAACTTCCTCTTAACCTTCATATGTTAATTCCGCCTAGATCAGGATGCTGGCAGGAGAGAAAGCAGTCTGAACTCTGGAGGTAAGGTAGCATTTACGAGGCATCTATGTGGCCATGCATTCCTTGTTAGGGCCCCACAGGGTAAAGTGGATAATAAAATAGTGATTCCAATCAAAGTTCAAGTTTCCCCACAACATAAAAATTTGCAGGGCAGTATTTCCAACAGGAGGCCAGACATCCATTGCTGTGGGGTTTGATTGAGTGAGAATGGGGCATATCATGTTTATTCTTTGAATATGCAGTACATTTACCTCATGTGAAATTATTTATCTCTTAGCATGTACTTTATTCTGGAAGAAAAATATAAATGTCTTCAGGGGATTTGGTTTTGTGAAGGCTGTTCTTTTACTCTCGTCCTTCTCACTTTAGATATAAAATAACTTTTGATGCATTAAATTCTAATGAATTTTAAAGCCCCTTCTTTGTATTTCATTCAGTGGCTGACTTTTGTTTCCTACAAAATGCTTTCTAAATTCAGTTTCTTATCATGGATTCCATCTAGAATAAAATATACACTGCCCCTGGAGCACACAAGCTGTTTATGTACTAGGCCAATATATCTCAGGGAGAGGTCTGCATGATGCAGAGGCTATAACTTAAAAAAAAAAAAA
>JAQZBX010072576.1:0-15049 GCA_029593785.1 Cabassous unicinctus | reverse complement strand
TTTCATTATTCAAGGGGAAAAAAAAGCAAAAACAAACACGCAAAAAACCCTACCCCTTAGTAGTCACCTCTCAATCTCTCTGTCCTTCCCTGCCACACATAACTGCTAATCTATTTCTATCTCTGTAATTTATTTGTATTTACATTTGTATAGATGGAGTCAAACAATATTTAGTACTTTTTGTCTAGTTTTTTTCACTTAGTATGCTTCCTTTTTTTATTTTAAACATTGATGGAAGATTATTAATAAATTACTATGCACTGCTGAGCATAGTTTGTTTTGGTTGTATTTTTGCCCAGATATATCCCTGATGTTAATCTCTTGTAATATTAATGTACATTTGTTTCAGAGAAAAACATTCTTATATATGCACTATTAGCCATACTCATTTTTCACCAGAGGGTTCGCTATGCTATATAGTTCCATGTTTCATTTTTTAGCTTTCCTTCTATTGATATACATGTCCTTAGATTTTCCCTTTCAACCCCTATCATACTCATATATTAGTGCTGCTAATTACAAACCCTGTAATGTGTTTTCACCATTTCCATTCATTTCTAAACAACTTTTAACCAGCTCTGCACAGATTAAACCTCAGCTTTCCATTCTCTAACCACATTCTGTTTTCTGGTGATTTATTATTCTAGCTTTAACTCCATGATTTTGCTCATTATATTTAGTTCATAATAGTAAAATCATACAATATTTGTCCTTTTGTGCCTGGCTGGCTTCACTCAACATAATGTCCTCCAGATTCATCCATTTTGTTATATGCTTCATGACTTCATTTCTTCTTACAGCTGAATAATATTCCATTGTGTGTAAGTACCACAGTTTGTTTATCCATTTGTCAGTTGATGGACACCTGGGTTGTTTCCATCTTTTGGTAATTGTGTGCATAATGCTGCTATGAACATTGGTGTGCAAGATGTTTGTTTGCGTACCTGCTCTCAGTTATTCTGGGTATATACCTAGCTGTGGTATTGCCGGAACACATGGCATATCTATATCTAACTTCCTTAGTAACTGCCAAACAGACTTCCACAGTGGCTGTACCAATCTACATTCCCATCAAAAGTGTATCAGCGTTCCTATCTCTCCACATCATCTCTGACACTTGTAGTTTTCTTTTTTTTTTTAATAGTGGCCATTCTAGTAGGTGTGAAATGATATCTCATTGTAGCTTTGCTTTGCATTTCCCTGATAACTAGTGACGTTGAACATTTTTTTATGTCTTTTTTTTTTTTTTTCCATTTGTATTTCTTCTTTAGTAAAATATCTATTCAGATCTTTTGCCCATTTTTTAATTGGGTTATTTGTCTTTTTTTTGTTGAGTTATAGGATCTCTTTATATATCATGGATATTCAACCCTTGCTGGATGTGTGATTTCAAATATTTTCTCCCATTGAATAGGCTTTTTACCCTCTTCATAAAGTCCTTTGAGGTGCAAAAGTGTTTAATTTTGAGGAGGTCCCATTTATCTCTCTTTTTCTTTCATTGCTTGTGTTTTGGGTATAAGGTTTAAGAGACCCCCACATACCAAAAGATCTTGAAGATGTATCCCTACATTTTATTCTATGAGTTTTATGGTCCTGGTTTTTATGTTTAGGTCTTTGATCCATTTTGAGTTGATTCTTGTTTAGGGAGTGAGATAGGGGTCCTCTTTCATTCTTTTGGTTATGGATACCAGTTCTTCCAGCACCATTTGTTGAAGAGACTGTTCTGTCCCAGAAAAGTGGTAGGCTTATCAGTTTGATTCCATTGATCAATGTGTCTATCTTTATCATATATCCTTTTAAACCATTGCTTTTTCAGCCATTTGGTTTTCAACCAAAAATCCACTACTTTTTTTAACATCTCAGCTTATATAGATGTTTATTTTTCTTCCTTAGCACTTGTTATAATATGTAATTATATTCTGTTTCATCATGTCAGTCTTCCCCTACAAGATTTTAAGGTCCCAGAAACATGAATTGGAATTTATCTACCACTGTATTCCTGGCAGCTAGCATAATTGCTGGCCCATAGTAGGTCCTCAGTGAATATATTTTTTTAAAAGAATGGAAGAGGGAAGCGGGTGTGGCTCAGTGGATAGAGCCCCCGTTTACCATTGGGAGGCCCGGGTTCGCGTCCCGAGGCCTCCTTGTGCCGGCCTGAGCAGTGCGGTGGGCTGATGCAGCAACCTCACGGCAGGAAGCGGGTGTGGTGCAATGGATAGAGCACCCGTTTACCATATGAGAGGCCCCGGGTTTGGGTTCACTTCCCGGCGCCTCCTTGTGAGGGCAGGCCGGCTCGCGCGGCGCCGTGGGCTGATGCGGCAGGACCTCACAGCAAGGGGGAGATAAGCAGACACAGAGAAGACACGCAGCGAATGGACACAGCAGCAAGGGGGGGATAAATAAATAAAATAAATAAATAAATAAATAAAAGAATGGAAGAGTGTATCAGTGAGAATCACTCTGAATTAAAATCAAAATACAAATTCCTGAACCCTACCTAGGTCAGAATTTCTGGGGGATAGGGCTCTTCATTAGCGTTTGAAAACGCTTCCTGTATGATTATGATAAACAGCCTTAGCTAATGAGTAATTTTTCTGGACTTTGTTTATGTGTATATTCACGTAAAAATAGCTCCATTTGTGTGAAATAAAGTACTTTCTATAGTTTTATAATCTCTTTTTCATTTTCCAGTATATTAGTGGTTAGTCCAAGTCTAATACTTCCATTGTCACTTTTAATGACTACATGGTATTCCATTGTGTATGTAATAGTTTATTCAAGCATAGTATTTATTAAGCAGTGTATTTGAAATTATAAATTACTTCCTAGTTCTCTACACTATTTAGATAGTGGGAATTAAAGTTAGAAATGATGAATTATGCAAAGATACTACTGAATTAAAGTTGAATGATTTAATGTAACATTACGGTCAAACAGGTTTAATGGTAGAACTGAACCATGCTAGAGGACAGATTTATTATATCAGTGTCATTTAGTGGTTTCTTTAGCCATTTGATATTTAAAAATAGTGTCTTTCTTACCCATTCTGATAATTGGTCAGAAATGCAAGTCATAATAATTTGATTATCTGTAATAATTTTATTATTTTAAAGATATAGATTTATAAAATATCTTTGGATAACAATAATTTTAGCAGTTTGAACAAGTTTATCTGTTACTATACAGGTTCTATATTTCATAGTTACTACAGTCCACCATTTTCCCCAAATTAAACTTTATCATTATAACTAGGCTTATCTACCTGATTATTTCACCTTAAAGATGATAACTAAGAAACATGATTTATAGCTCATTTCAGTGCAAGGCAGAATTCTTTCTGGTAAAATACCTAAAAGTACCAAAAGTAACTAAAATAAATGCAACAAGAAAAAATTGTTTAATTTTAAAAATTGGTTAGTCAGCTAATGAATATTTTTATGGAGATGAGTTGCAGTGAATTTTTTATTATGGGTCTTCTTGGTTGTAATTATTTAGAAAACCGTTTCTATAGATCTTTTGATATAAAACAATACAGTTAACCTCCACAAGCAGATGTTTAATCTTGATGATGAAGAGCTGAATTTCCCTAGGTATATTTTTTATTATCTTAAAATTTTATTTCTTGTGTTGGCAAAGTAATTCTTATTCACTTTTTTAAAAAAATAGCTGTAGATGTGAGTATGCAGTGCTCACAGGATATACTTCGAATGCTCCTGTCTCTTCAGCCGGTTCTTCAGGATGCTATTCAGAAGAAAAGAACAGTAAGGCCTTGGGGCGTTCAGGGTCCTCTCACGTGGCAACAATTTCATAAAATGGCTGGCCGAGGCTCTTACGGTAAGTAACTTATAGTAATGTGAAATGACTGACTTTATCTCAGTCTTCAGATTTCCATGCCTAATTAGAATAAGCACATCAGTCTTCCTTAAATATTTTTGTGGCTTATTCTCAAGTGAAGGCCAGTGTGGTCAATCATAGCCTTTTTAACATACAGTATTTCCAGTATTCAATTTACTGGGTTCTCTAACCCCAGTTTAAAGGAACAGCTTCTCTTAGATCTATTTTTATATATTGGATTTTCCAATAAGATTTTTATATAAAGAAAGGGTTCTACTAAGTTTTACAAAAGGTAAAAACCACTTTTGTTGTAAGTTATAATTTTACAAAATTGAATTGAAAATACAGGGGGAGGGAAGCGGGTGTGGCTCAGTGGATAGAGCCCCCGTTTACCATATGGGAGGCCCGGGTTCGCTTCCCAGGGCCTCCTTGTGAGGGCAGGCCGGCTCGCGCGGCGCCATGGGCTGATGCGGCAAGACCTCACAGCAAGGGGGAGATAAGCAGACACAGAGAAGACACACAGCGAATGGACACAGCAACACAAGCAGCAAGGGGGGGATAAATAAATAAATAAATCTTTAAAAAAAAAAAGAAAGAAAGAAAATAGAGGGGAAAAGAGGGGCTAATATTAGTGATAAAAGGCCCTGTGTCCCCTATTAAGAGAACAGTAAGACAAAGACAGAAATATGCTCTTGAAACAAGAGTAGCAAATAACTAGTCTCAGTATAGTACTGAGTATGGTACTTAGTAGATTCATGGCCAACAGTGACGGAGAAGAACTTTCAAAGTGCTTAAATTATTTGTTGGAGATTGTCTCTGAAAGGTGGGTTGTAATTGGAGGTTTTAAAATACGTTTGGAATGATACTTCTTAACATTTAAATCCTTGACTTCTGTACATGACTTCAGAATACATTATGTGCAGAAGTAGTAGCCTTGCCTATGTTTTCCTTTTTTCTCCTTTTATTAATGATTAATTTAAATCTCACCCAAAAAACCCTGACATTCCATGAAAAATGCAGGCTAATGATAATTTTTTTAGTATAAACTTTTCTTCTTTTTTTTTTTTTTTAATAAACTTTAGAGAAGTTTCAGGTTACAAAAAATTACATCAAAAGTATGGGGGAGTCCCATGTAACCCACCCCTACCCTCTTCACATTTTCCCCTATTAATAACATCTTACATTAGTGTGGTACATTTGTTATGATTGATGAACCAAATTAAAGCATTACTATTAGCCAAGGTCTATAGTTTACATATGGTTTACACCTTGCGCTATATACAATTTTATACGTTTGACAAATGTATAATGACCATTATCCGCCATTGTAATATGCAGAACAATTCCAGTGCCCTAAAAGTGCTCTGTGTTCCACGTATTCTTCCCTCCCCCTCCCCACAGAACTTCTGATAACCACTATCTTTACATCAATGTTGCGGTTCTTCCGTTACTACAATACTAATAAGTCTACTTTGATCCGTGCTTGCATTCCCCCGTTATGTTTGTTCATTCCTCAATATTGAGGCTTTTGGGATGATGTTACTTGCTCTGCTTCAGATTGGGAGGGGGCTTAGATTTTTTGGGGCAGATGGAAGGAAGTGTTTTGCTTGCAGTTGTAGATAGCTACTGTTCATTTTTTTGGGATGGGAGTTGTCCATCATCATCATTTTGTTAGTTGTCCTATGGACTATAGAGTAGGTATTGACTGCAACTCTGTTGAGATTCAGGGCTCAACCAGCATATGAACAGACTGAAGACTTAAGTCTCTAGGACATATATCTAATGGGTATAGTGCTAATTATAGGTTCCAAACAAAAGGGGTAGAAGAATCATGAGTAGGGAAATTATAAATGAGTCTATTACATTGGGGAAACAGATTATTGTCTATTCCAGGATAAGGCTCACTGACAGGGTGGTAATTTCATGAGGTTTTGTGCCTAGCCTATAGTGTCTGGACGTTTCTAGAGCCCTCAGGAGCACCTTTTTGAGGCTATGTTTACTGTGGCAGTTAGTGCGATCTCCAAGACATGCGTAAGTATAACCTCTGAAATGAACTACTGACTCACTTTGAAATCTCTTAGCTATAAAAACTCATTTGTTTTAAGGTTTTAATGTTTCCCCCTTTTGGTCTTTTTCCATATGCATCACTGGTTAGCATTTAGTAGTAATCCCCAGGATTACTCATCCCCAGGAGCCATGGTCCCACATGGCATGGAAGGCCGGGGTGGGGTGGGGTGGGGGGTGCAGGTAGTGAGTTCATTTGCTGAGTTTGGCTTAGAAGAGGCCACATTTGAGTAACAAGATGGTTTTCATGAGGTAACACTTTAGCCATTAGTTGTTATTTAGCTAAATTTCACTTTTACTAGAATAAGGTTCATAAGTACAAGCATTAATGTTGAAGCCTTGGCATATTGGTCTGTTTTCTTTTATTAGGCACTGCCTATATACTCCTGAGATTTTTACCCCTCTATTTGAGGAAGTAGCAGGACTTCCCAGGATGGGAGTTTTAATATTTTGTTTGTTATTGTGTGGGTTTCCACCCACTGAGAAAACAGCCTTTGAAAACATAAACACTTTCATTTTCCATAGCAGTGTGCTCCAGATGCACCTCTCCCCACACACCCCCTTACCACCGGCTCCCTACACCAGTGACAATCCCCTGCCATAGATTTCACAAGAACACTCCCACCATTGTATTCTCAACCACAGTCCTTGCCTTCCCAGAGTTCACCAAGCCATACATTCACCTGTTCCTTCATGTAGCCCTCCCCCAGTTCCATGAATTACCCAACCCACCACCCACCCCCCGTTCACACTCCAGCACTATTGACCCCACTCGTATTGTTGCATAACCCTCACCCCCATCCACTCCCAAACTGCCACCATGCACCCTATTATAGATTCTGTCCAGATTGATCATTGGCTTACCACTCTCTACTCCCTTTCTATCTCCTAGTAACCTATCTTCTAGACTCTACCTCTGTGAGTCTACTCGATATCCTTTGTTCATATCAGCGAGATCATGTAATATTTGTCCTTTAGTGACTGGCTTACTTCACTCAACATAAGATCTTCGAGGTTCATCCATGTTGTCACATGTGTCAATACTTCATTCCTTCTTACAGCTAAGTAATATTCCATTGTATGTATATACCACATTTTGTTTATCCATTCATCCATTGATGGACACTTGGATTGCTTTCAACTTTTAGCAGTTAGGAATAATGCCACTTGAACATTAGTGTGCATATATCTGTTTGTGTCCCTGCTTTCAGTTTTGGGTATATTCTTAATAGTGGGATTGCCGGCTCATGTGACAATTCTATTACTTAGTTTCCTGAGGACCCGCCAAACTGTCTTCCCCAGTGGTAAACTTTTATTCTTTTAAAATTAAAAATAGTAGTATTTTATATATATACACACACACTATTCTGCACCTTGAACCATTTTTCAGTAATGCCCAATACCATTTGGTTAAAGCATGTGTTGTTGGGTTTGTTTTTTTTTTTTTAATATTGCCAAATTACTCTTAAAATACCAATTTAAACTCTATTACTAGTAAAGTACCTCTTTCTTCAAATCCTCATCAATGGGGTGCTGGGTAGATGGGTGAAAAATGGTATTTAATTATAGTTTGAGCAAGACTAGTAACAACTGTTGGGGGTAGACTTCCTGGATTCAGATCAAAGCTTTGTCAGTTCTTACGTGATACAAGACAAGATGTGTAACTTCTCCATTCCTGTTTTCTCATCTCTAAATAAAATAATATCTGCCTTATGGTTTTTGTGAGGATTAATTGAATTAATGTAAAGAGCTTTGAACAATACTTAGCACTTAATGATATAACTGTTTGATATTAGTTTTAAGTTGCTTTCTGTTGTGAGATATAGCATGTTTTTATGTGTAAAAGATACCTTTTTCTGTCAACTTTTTCATATTTTTTACCCTTTTTTTTTTTAAATTAGGTTTTTGGTCATTTTATGGATTTATAGGTCTTTTATGTTGTGGAAATTGATTATTTGTCATATGCATTGCAGATATTTTTTCCAATTTGTTGTTATTCTTTTGACTGTTTATAATGTATTTTTTCATGCTGAAATTTCAAATTTATATAGTCACTGTTTTTGTTTTTTTTTCCAAGGTACTGGGGCTGGGGCATTGAACCCAGGATCTCATATATGGGGAGCCGGCCACATCGAGCCACATCGGCTCCCCTGAGTTGGTTTTTTTCTATTGTTTTTTTGTTAAGAGACACTGGCAGGGGGGAGGATGTGGCTCAAATGGTTGGGCGTCCATCTCCCATATGGAGGGACCTGGGTCCGATTCCCAGGACCTCCCGGTAAAAAAAAAAAAAAGAGACACTGGGAACCAAACCCGGGACCTCTCATGTGGGAAGCAGGCACTCAACTGCTTGAGTGTCAGCCGCTCACCAATAATTTTTTTTTTTTTTTTGCTCGTTATTTGCTTGTTGTTTTGCTCATTGTTTTTGCTCATTGTTTGTTTGTTTTCTTTAGGAGGCACTGGGAACTGTACCTAGGACCTCCCATGTGGGAGGCAGACACTCAACTGATTGAGCCACATCCACTCCCCCAATAAATTTTTTAATGGATAAGTTTTTATGTTATATTTAGAAAGGCTTTTCCCAGTCCCTATTAAAACTCCCTCCCATGTTTTATTGTACTTAGATGTCTTTTCATGTAAATTAATTTCTTTTTATTTTTAAGTTAAAGTATAAGTCAAATATGTTTTATAAAGACCATTTAGGAAATTCTTAACTTTGGGAAAGTCTCAGTGATTAGCATTAGGTATTTTTGTCTTTAATCAAATATTTTTGCTAACAATGACTTCAGTAACCTTTTGACTTTTGACATTTGAATGAAAAGGGGACATGTTCTGCTTTTAAGTATTTTATTAAAATATGTCTTTCTTATTTAGGAACTGATGAATCCCCAGAACCACTGCCAATCCCCACGTTTTTGTTGGGTTATGATTATGATTTTCTGGTGCTTTCTCCATTTGCTCTCCCTTATTGGGAGAGACTTATGCTGGAACCCTATGGATCTCAAAGAGATATAGCCTATGTGGTACTATGTCCAGAAAATGAAGCCTTGTTAAATGGAGCCAAAAGCTTTTTTAGAGATCTTACTGCAATATATGAGGTAGGTTTTTTAAAAAGAGGTGGCATTATATATAAAATATACCAGGGAAGTTTATTCACTTGATTGGGGAAGAGTGATAACCATGTTAGACTAGATGTTTAGCTCTCAAACTCGCCAGTTAGTCTTTGCAGTTTGACCTGGATCCACCGTTAAATGTCTGGTCCATGGATCAATTGGGAATAGCTATATTGGGGGGAAAAAAATGAAGGCATATATCCCATTTATGGTAACCCCCTTTTTTGAAACAAAGAGGGTAGGAGAAAAATTAAACATTTATAAAAATTCTAGTCCTGATGTTTAAGACCTCAGGCAGTGATACTAGGTCTCACTTTGCTCATAGTAAAAGAGAGCTGTGCTAGATCTTGCTAAGTTCCATTTCCGTTCTGAAATACTTGACTGGTCTTTTATAATTAACATGTTGTATCTGTCATTGAGACCAGTGATTATAAATTATAGGTAGTATGGGATATAAAGTTTTATTTCATTAGCACTATCTTTTCTCATGAATGTTTGAGAATCCAATTTCTTTTACATTTTGACTTGTTAGTCTGTGCTGGTTTAACTCCATATAAAATTTCCACTGATTTACATGGTATCTGTATCATGTTTTGTATAAATAAAGTTTTCCCAAAGAGTGTTACATGAAACACTAGTCCTTCAGTATCTTCCCAGGAAAAAAAAAGGTTACATAGTTAATAAGTTTGAGGGAAACATTGTATATTATATTATCCTTTAAGAGATTCACAATTCATAGTAAATTAATAAAGAAATATCTTGTAGTTAGGAAATCCTTTATGTAAATTTTATTGCTTAATCCAGTGTTGCAAATTTATTTGACCTTGGGCTTCTTATAACAAATATCAGTGGACTACAGAATTCACTTTAGGGAAAGTTGGCAAATATATGGGACCATCATTTAGTGTATTTATTTACGTTTTTTTTTGCTTTGACTTGGGGATACACACACACACATACACACACAAATTGGGGTAGATGTATAATTTTAAATGACTGCATTTTTATCCTCATTTATTTCTGTATTCTTCAAGTTTTCATTATTCAAACCAAATGGTTCTAGTGCCATTATTATTAATAATGTTTTATTTTTGTTTCATTTTTATTTTTGTTTTATTTTTATTTTTGTTAGAGATATTAATTTAATTTTGAAGGAAAATTATTTAATTTCTAATGTAAAAAAGAAAAAGACCTATGGCACCATTTCACTTGATATTTTTATTGCAAATATTAATTATTAATGAGAAAGCTTATTTTGAATAGTTTATTTTATAGTATGTATCCAAATACTAGAATAAACTCACTAATTTTACTTTCTATATGTATATTTGTAGTCCTGTCGATTAGGTCAACATAGACCTATTTCTCGTCTGTTGACTGATGGTATCATGCGAGTTGGAACTACTGCATCAAAGAAACTATCAGAGAAGTTGGTGGCAGAATGGTTTTCTCAGGCAGCTGATGGTAACAATGAAGCATTTTCCAAACTCAAGCTTTATGCACAAGTCTGCAGATATGACCTAGGTATTGTATTTGTATTTATTGTATAAGAATGGTATTATTAAAGCATAGCTCAGTACACCAGCTGTTTTTGTAAATAAAATTTTATTGGAACACAGCCATGCTCATTTGTTTACACATCATCCCTGACTCCTTTTGCACTACAGTATCAGAGTTGAGTAGTTGTGACAGATTGTGTGGCCTGCAAAGCCTAAAATATTTACTATCTGACTCTTTACAGAAAAACTTTGGGAATAGGGATCCTATCTGGAAGAAATTGTAGGTTATAAACAGTTCATTTTCTTGCCTTCAGTAGGGTCTGATGAATTTTCATTTTCATTTAAATTTAGTAACAAAGTCTTGATTTATTAACAGTTTAGAGGCAAAATAATTTGGCATTGGCTCTATACCAAGAAATATTTCTTTGTTGGAGCTAAGAAAGTGATAGGCATTTAAGACTTGCTTTTAACACCCATAATTAAATATTAGTGGACTTGCTTTAGACTCATTCCAGAGGGTAATAGAACTAAAATATTGAATCTTATAGACATACCCATAATTTGAATTCTCATATTATACCATTTCGTATTTTAAGTAGCTCCCAGTGTAGTCAATATATATTGAACTTGTGATTTAGGAACCCTTTGAATTAAAATGATGAAAATTTTCTAGATACGGTCATTTACATTTAATAATTAATTGTGCCTATGAAATAGAATTTTACTTCACTTTTATAACCATTTCTTTAATTATGAAAATGCTGGTTTACTTTGTAGTTCCATTTTAAATTTGTTTCTTCAGTTTCTATGGGAAAATAGATAACATGTCTGCAAGCAATTTAGGGAGGGTAATTACCAAGAAAGCATCAACTAGATTATTGTTTTTTTATATATTTATATAGTAGAATAAAAAGATTGAGCCAATTAGTGAAATAAAGAATTAAATACCCTGACTGTGTTTTTATTATCTTTAGGACCTTATCTTGCTTCCCAGCCAATGGACAGTTCTCTACTTTCCCAGCCAAATTTAGTTGCCCCTACAAGTCAATCTTTGATTACTCCACCTCAGATGACAAGTACTGGAAATGCTAACACTCCATCTGCCACCCTAGCATCTACAGCAAGTAGCACTATGACAATGACTTCAGGTGGTGCCATGTCTTCTTCAGTTGCCACAGCAAATTCAACTTTGACCACAACTCCATCTTCATCATCCTCCAGCTTGAATAGTGGTGTATCATCAAATAAACTACCTTCATTTCCACCCTTTGGCAGTATGAACAGTAGTGCTGCAGCATCCATGTCTACACAAGCAACTACAGTTCAGAATGGTCAGCTAGGAGGGCAACAGTCATCAGCTCTACAGACAGCTGGGATTTCTGGAGAGTCATCTTCACTTCCCAATCAGCCACATCCTGATGTGTCTGAAAGGTACCTTTAAAAATACTGATATTTGCAGAAATATAAATACTACGATGTTCTTTCTTTCTAAATAGGCAGTTATTGTTTGGAATAAAAATAAAGAGCTTGTTTTTTTATCTTTGACATTTTAGTGTTTATAATGTTGAATATGTTAACATGTAAAATTAAAATGAGGGATCTTAATAAAGTGTCATAGAATCTTAGAATTTCAGCTTGGGGATTAAGACCTTGAAAATGATTTAATCCAACTATCCAACCTGATGTTTGAATCAGATAAAACTGTCAAATAGATTTACCTATGGAAATCACTCCAGTGATTAAGAAGTCACTATTGAGCCAGCCTGTTCAGATGTTTTAGAGTCATACCAAGGATTGAATCTCAGCTCTGCCATTTACTTGCTATGTAACTTTGGGGAAGTTATCTAACCTTTCTGATTAAGTTTCCGTATCTGTAAAATGGGAGCAGTCTGACATAATGAACAGAAAGTGCTTTATACAGTGTTTCCAGGTTGTCAAGTTATTTATAATGACAACAGTAGAGATGATAGCTCTGTTTCTTTATTCCTTTTATAATGAAGGTATTGAGTGAGCTTCTCTTTTGATTTAATAGGTCAGGTTAGCCTGAGCTTGATTATATCTTTCACCTAACCAGGATACAATTTTGCCCAAAGTCAGCACTCATGTATGTGGCTAAAAACAAACTTACTCAGATTGATCCATCCGTCTTGAACATCTAAATAAGTTATAGTGTTTAATAGAAAATTAAATCCCTCATCATAGAATAAAGCTTATTCACCAATGAAATTAATGAAGTCAGTATATAGGATCTAAAAGTATAATAGACCATTGACTATGTCTGGAAACCTGGTTTCTTTGTGGTCTAGCTCTGCTTCTAGCCAACTTTGTGGCTTTGGCTTTGGGCAGCTCACTTAACTTATTGTTGCCTCGGTTTTATCTTTTTTTTTTTTTTTGAGGTGCCCGGGATTGAATCTGGGACCTCATATGTGGGAAGCCAGTGCTCAACCACTGAGCTAGATCGGCTCCTCTGCTTGGTTTTTTCCTTTGTTTCCCGTTGTTTATTATTTTGTTTTTAGGAGGCACTGGAAACCAAACCCAGGACCTCCTATGTGGGAAGCAGGTGCTCAACCACTTGAGCCACATTCACTCCCCAGTTTTATCTCTTAAATGATGATCTCTCTTGTGTTTCTATGGTTTTTTCCTCGTTTGTTTTTAAGATTTATTTATTTCTTACCCCCTTGTTGTTTTGTACTTGCTGTGTCTGTTCATCTTCCTTGCTTCTTTAGGAGGCACCAGGAACTGAACCTGGGACCTCCCGTGTGGTGGGCGGGAGTTCAGTCGCTTGAGCCACATCCACTTCCCGTGTTTCTATGGTTTTAAGAATTCTGTGGAGTTTTTTGTTTTGTTTCGTTTTGTTTTGTTTTTTGATGCAAGAGCTCTTAACCTAGGGTCTTTGTACACCCTGAAATTGTATGTACAATGTTTATGGTTCTTCTTGGGGAAAAAGAGATGACCTTCATTTTCAGAGAGGTTCTCTGACACCCCCCCACCACCAAAAAAAGGAGAGAATATTAAGAACCTGCGTTGATGCTGCCCCAAGCAAGTTCAGTACAACTTTTTCCCTCCTCTAACTGTCTTATTCTTACCTCCAATTTTAGCACAATGGAGCGGGATAAAGTGGGAATCCCCACAGATGGGGATTCACATGCAATCTCCTATCCACCTGCAATTGTCATTTATATAATTGATCCTTTTACATATGAAAATAAAGATGAGAGCACTAACTCTTCTAATATATGGACTTTGGGGCTACTTCGATGCTTTCTGGAAATGGTCCAGACTCTTCCTCCTCATATCAAGAGTACTGTTTCTGTACAGGTAAGAGTGATAAATGATATGAGTTAAATTTACATAAAACAATTTGATGGATACTTTTCTGTATTCCAATTGATTTTCTGAAAGCCATGTTCTATTATATTGATTTTACTTAAAGTCATATTTTGAATATTATACAAGAGAAATCTTAGGAAGTCTATAAAAACTAAACTTTATAAAATCAATTTTTAAATCCATAAGCCTAAGTAGAAAAGTATAGCAGATACCTGTGTCAGCTAGACTTCTAACTAAAACAGGTTGCAAGTAAAATTAGAAAGAAATTAAGCAGATTGAAGAGATTTTGAATTATTTCTCTCATAGAGTACAACAGGACTAGGCAAAGGCCATACTAATACAATTGCTGTGTAGGAATTTTTGAAGGCTTTTACCCCTTGGTAAAAATTGGCTATTTATAAGAAAATATAATTCTTTAGATTATCATTTAAATTAAAGTTTTGTGTAAATTTTCTAGTAAAAATTTTTAGTAGAGATTTGGACCCATAGTTCTTTTTGTTGTCTTGTTGCAATTTTAACATATATTTGCCTATAATATATTCTTAGATTGTTCCATGTCAGTATCTATTGCAACCTGTGAAGCATGAAGACAGGCAAATTTACACCCAACATTTAAAATCCTTGGCTTTTTCGGCCTTTACCCAATGTCGGAGACCACTTCCAACATCTACCAATGTGAAAACATTGACTGGCTTTGGTCCAGGTTTAGCCATGGAAACTGCTCTTAAAAGTCCTGATGTAAGTATGATTTCCATGAACCAAAGTTATTAAATGACTATATATTTCATGATTTTATGCATAAGTATACTTTTTTGTTTAGCTCTAATTTCCCAATTATCTTATAATTTAATAAGTAATACATGGCATTTTCAATAAAATATTTTTCTATGATCGTACAGTAGCAATCTTTTTTTTTTTAAATGTTACAGAGACCGGAGTGTATTCGACTTTATACGCCTCCTTTTATTTTGGCCCCAGTGAAGGACAAACAGACAGAACTTGGAGAAACATTCGGAGAAGCTGGTCAGAAATACAATGTTCTTTTTGTGGGCTACTGTTTATCACATGATCAGAGATGGATTCTTGCATCTTGCACAGATCTATATGGAGAGCTTTTAGAAACTTGTATCATTAACATCGATGTTCCAAACAGGTATTTACATTTCCCTAAATATATCATTCCTTTTTTTTTTTTTTTAATGAATAGAAAAT